>DWUN01000031.1:0-39301 GCA_018249975.1 Passova gellias
CAAAGATTATAAGGAATTACAGTTTTTTTTTTTATATTAATAAAACAAGTTTTGAGCATATGCAATATCTGTCACTATTCCTGCGATAAAAATAAAAACTCAAACTGAAAATATTGCAAACGTTGAAATAGAACCCTGTTTGTCTACATTCAATCTTTGCCTTCTTTGAAACTCGAAAAAGAACATTTACAGTTAAAATAAACGCCAAATATTTCCTCGTAAATCTGTCAGTAAAACAATTCGTACCCTTTCACGAGCAATAAAACGCTACCAAGAACAGAGGCAGCGAAAAAAAGTATCATAAATATAAGATTCATTTATATTCGTTCAGTCGCGACCCTTGAGAGAAACTAAAACCGCGGTCAGAGTAACACAATGGGATAATTTATTTATAACGCTTCCATCTTTTACGACAAAAGTGATGACTTTAATTAATTTTTAAACTGCTCGAGTAAAAGCAATACAAGTTCGAATTAAAATCGAACAAAAACCTCAAACCCCTTTGTAATGAATCCCTGGATGTTTCTGGCTCTTAACGTTATTGATTTCAGTCTTCTTTGATCTAATTTGTAGGTTTGATTTTGTAAGAAGTATATTTTGCTTCATTTCTTTACAAAGTGATATTTTGTAAAATACAAGTACATTTATAACCCTATAGAAAATTAACCAAATAATTTTGACCAACTTCACCTACACATTCCTTCGCGTAAGCTTAACAAAATAATGGGCTTAGTACATAATATGATTTATTTATTTTTATACGGTCTAGTTTTAACAATGCAACAAAAACACTCGGCTTCGATGTGTGATTATATTCCCAACTGTCTTAATAAAACACAACAATCCATTGCTTCTCTACGATGTTAAAGAACAAATAACATTATTGAAAAAAGTATTTTTGTAGGGATAAAAAGAAAAATAAATAAATATAAATGTCTTGCGTTTATCATAACAGATAGCAGAACAGATTTAGATTAAGGTCCCACAGTTTAATACTTTTAAATAGTATTTTAAAGTATTAAACTGTGGGACCTCAAGTAGTCTTATTACTTATCTTAGTTTCCTATTGTACCTAGTACGTACCTTAGTATTAATAATATTTAAATTAAATATCAATGATATTTTTATTTTATTGTTTTAAAAAGGACCCCAAACAGAAGTCAGCCGTACAAGTAATAGCTTTAGTTTCCGTGGCTGACGTTCAAAGTCCTACAAATTTATGTTGTGAAAAGCAATTAATTCAAAATCCTCAATAGAAAAGTTCTCCATGTTGATGCATTGTGCTCCGCTTAGCAGTTTGCTTTCTTGAACTGGGTTATTCAATGATTCCCTTTATTAGTTTTCCATTGAGAACAGAATAAAAGCTCCGCTTGTTGTGTTGTATTTATTAAAATAATTAAGTAGTTAGAAAACCTTCCACAAATCTTTTATTATTAATATTAATCCTCAAATCTTCGTGTTAACCTTTATATTATTTACCAATACTTTAATTCGGTTAGTGATACTAATTTAAACTCATTTCTCATTCTATTATTTTACCCAATAAGTAATATTTGTGTCAAAAGAAAAGCACCAAGTAACATTTGTCTTATATCTTAATCACAGGCAATGGAACAAAACAAAGCCTTTTTAAAAGCGATCAGGTAACGGTGTACTCAATATCGCTCGAAAGCTATAAGCAACTACAATGGAACCGAAAGGGGATTAATTTGTTGTCAGTAAATTGGATCCTAATGAAGCAAAGGCTCTTTAGGTAAACAAGACGGTCGTCTTGCCCCTGTTTACATGATTCAACGGTTCGTTAGCTTTGTTTCAAATCCAATCGCCCGGTTACTATATAGACATTCTATTTGTTTATTTCACTACTCTCATGATTGCAGCAAATGCAATGTCTACTAAAAATAACACTAAATACGAATGATTCTGTACTTTATTTGAAATGAACCCTTCAATTTGTTATATAAATAAATAATATATCTTATTTATATTCAATTAAATAAGAACGTTATAATTATCAATTATTCATTTATATATTCAATTATTCATTTTCATGATAAGTTGTTTACTTCTCTACTGTATATGCGTCAGTTATAGTGATATGGTGATACATAAAGTCATAATACTTATTATTATAATTATAACTTATAATATAACTTATTATTATAATACAAGAGAATAATATTCATTATTCTCGTGAATGACTCGGTTGTTTACAGTATCTACCCTAGTTATCTTACAGAATATTTTGGATAAAATAAATAATGAACCATTCATTTACTGAAATTCTCGCCTTTACTGTTGAACATTATTTCTAAAACAAGTATTAGTTGAACATGGATACATAAAATTAAAATTAATCGTTTGTGAATTAATTATTTGTTACTTTACTTAATTTGTAGGTTTCATGGTTAACTTTGTTGGAATTTTATTTTAGTAATAAATTCTACATGAGGAGAAAATGCCAAGGTCTGAATGAGTCCTTTGCGTTGTCGTGCAGAGGACTGCGGTTAGCCACGAGTCTTCAGACGAGATATGTCTACGCCACATTGCTCTTAACTTTTCACATTCACATAACGTGGATATAAACGTAACATTTACAGTACGTTTTGTACCGACGTCTGTTGTGGAGTATTAGAAAGAAGGAAAGAAAAGTTGTTCATTGATGTAGAAGTAATAGTTACTACTACTATTTGTTAAAGTGAGGAGTGTAGCAACTGAGCTCGTCACGGTAATACGTGGCTACTTCGGTCCGTAGTCATCTGCAACCGATCTTGAAACAGACTACACAAATGAGACTTAACGTCTATTAATTCGGTTAGTACAGGTGTTAATAAGCATGTTAGTCGGGCAACATTCATTGATAAGTTGATAACAGGATCTGAGTTAGTAGGATTAGTCTAGTTAGTTCATATTTATCAGTACCGTTGCTATTCGAGGTTAGTCATACCAGTATATGCGTTGCTACTTGTCACTCTTAAATTTACAATACAAGTATGCGCTGGATTCGTATGCACATCTAAATCATTATGTTTAGTCCAACATTACCGCTAAAAAATTATGCATTGAATTTTATACTTATTATCTAATTTACAGAAGTTTCGTTATATTTTAAAGGATGGAAGAAGCCTTCATACAAAATTAACTTTAAAAAAAACTCTAATGTCTATAAATGAGAGATGAAGTAGATAGACACTCTAGGTGTTCTGGGTGGTGTAGGTGTCAGGATTCACTCAATTTTTTATTGAAAGTAGTTATATGTAAAGCAATTTTGGTCGCAGATAACAAATTGTTCTACAATTTTGTTTCATTTAGTCAAGTACCAGTTTCATTAATTCAACTTATCGTCGTTGCTACTTTGATTTTCATAAACAATAGCAAAACAAAGCTAATACTCGTAAAAATTTGGTGTAGGTAATCGTCGCTTACTACGAAGCTAATAATTATTTAACAACCAATTTGTGTATCGCTATACAGGATCATTATTCTACTTGCAGCTATTATGAATATGAAATCTACTTATTCACGACGAAACATGTGACTAAAGCAACGTAATTAATAGCAATTTGATTGAACCACAAATTAGGCTCGCAATGTCGACGTCCAATTGACGTCGTCTCTAACAGGCGACGCGTGATGCAAATCTGCGCGCTTGCGTTACGATCAAAGCAAATTCGCGGCCATGCGAATTTCACAATAGGAACGAGTTTGTGCAATCGGATGGAATCTTTGAGCTGCGTATAAAACTATAATTATTGGGCATACTATATGTAGGATCTATGTAAAATTTATATAGACTAAGTTTGAATTCAGTTAAGAATACTTTGGACTAGATATGTATTTACATGTCCAATGTACCTACATACATATGTGCCGTAAATGGTATTTTGTTTTTTGTTTATGATGCCCAAAGAGCCCAATTTTGCTGTTGATTAATATTATATGAAATCTGCTTGCAGTGTATCTTGTATAAGTATGCTTGTATGTAATTTATTTATATACCTTATCAAACGATTTTATTTCAAGGTAGCTCTTGTGATTTTAAATACGATCTATTAAAAAAATTATGCATGATGTAATTATGGCGTTGCAATTTGAGACCAATCATAAATTAATTATTTAAGTGGTCAAATGTTTAAATGTTTATGGATTAATGAAAAAGTATGAAAGATGCGCAGCTGGGGGTAGATTAATACGAAAGCGTAGGTAACTATTGTAATAATTTAGTTGAATCAAATTTATAGACATAAGGAATTTCCTTTTCATTAGTCGTGGTAATTAAACTTAGCCTTAAAAATATTTACATCAGAAGTTATAGTCGGTATTTGTTATGCTAGTTGCCTCGCCGTGGCAAGTTAGAAGCTAAAACTAACTTCACATCCGCGCCGAGTGTAAGCGTGTTTCGAACGGCGTGTTTACTGTTAAACTGTGATTCTCAAACTTTTCATATTCGAATAATCTGGGATTCATTAAAAATGTTACAATTAGATTTTTATTGAAAGGTGAAACTTCTCACACTAAAAATTATATGAGTATGTTTTTATCGGCATATAAGTTATCCATTGCAATAGAGTATATATACTTTGTCTATATACTGCAAAGTTCGTACTTGTAACCAATAACCAACATTGTAGCCGACAATAATGAAATATCTTGCTGTGGGTTTACTATGATATAGTAATAAAGTAGCGACGAATTAAGAAATACGAGTAAGTGATTGCTATTCGTTTGTCTGTACATTTTTAGATTTTTACTGATTGTTTTAATTGTTCAATTAAACTAATAGAAACATTAATTAATTTGAATTAATCGTTTTAAATTTCGACACGCTACTGACAACGGTCTTCTATGGATTTCGGGAACAGGTTGAGTACATTTGCTGTGGTACGTTCGTCTAACGTAAGCGATGATGCCAACTCTCCTTTGTTTGTCTTCTTATTTTGCCAAGTAAATTCGTTACAACGAAGCAAACGAAATTTTCGACTAAGCGTTGTGTTATTTTAGAAACGATGTATATCAATAAGCTAAGGATATTTGAATTTTACAGTTTAAGTTAAAATAGACAACTAGGAAAACATATTGATGTTTTAAATTATATCAAAGGAAGTTAATAAACATATTATCGCTGTCTGCGTGATTTTTAACTTTATTCCTGGAGCCGCTTAGGATCATCGCACACCAACCGTTTTTAAATCTAAAAATGCTTAGAGTGTGTACAGTACTTAAATTGACCTGCAAAAACAAACCGACTTTTACACTGTGACAATAGGACCGGTGATAGAAAATAACTTGAATTCGTATCAGATGAACTGACCGGTTTGTTGCAGGAATGTGCATGTTGCTAAAGTTAGAATAAATGATTTGTGTTCATTAAAACTTTGATAGTCAAAATACCAGTCCAGGGGATGCTCGATTTTTTTCATAAAGGATGTTACGTGTAAAAATATTCGAACACCACGTTTACGTATAAGCGACACTCGTTTGAACTTCACATAATTATTACGCAGCGAGGCTTACAAATGTCGGTTTTAAAATCATGTCGCCGTTAAAACTTTCCTCATGAATAATTTACGAAATTTATTCTTAGATATGGTCTTGCCGCAGTAGATAAGAATTAAATTACGTGAAATTAATTTTTTATTATAACATCCGAGTAAAAATAAAGGAAGTAATTTGAATAATTAATAGGGAACCACGACTGCCTTATACAGATTAATAAAATTTCAGGCACAACGGTTTCACTCTTTGTAAACCTGTTCGAGTACCTATGCAGTAGGATCTTTAATGTCTCAGATTTTATGGTATGTTATAAATAAGTCTAATATTAATGGTATGTTATAAATAAGTCAAATTTAATACTGTCATGCAGATAATAACTCGAATCCTAACCTTTGGGAGTGGCAGTTGAAGTGGATAAGACCACCTTTCCTTAATTTTCTCAAGTGCACCCTCAAAATTGAACGAGAGTACTTATATTCTGAATTTATAATATTACTGCTTTAAATCTTTCGGCTTCCAAGTTACATAGAGCAACATTGTATAGTCCGCCAGACCGTGGGTATAATTAAATTATATGCCCAATTTTCGGTATCTTCTTAACTTATTCAAGCATAACGTGCTAAATATAAACACATGTTGAGTATGAATAACGTTTAGTACAGATAATACATAAAGGGACTGTAACACTTTTTCTTCGATACAATTTCATTTAATGCAACATTTGTTGATTTTCACTCAAATGCAGAACTCATAGATACCTATTCGAACGTATTTAAAGATATAACAACTCATCTTGTTTTGGTTTTGATCACATATACACACGATGTACGATGCTACAATACATCCTAAACGGCTTATACACAAATATGTGCAAAATATTTTTGTAATGCAACCGTATTCTTTGTATACTTTAATTCTGATAGGTCAATACATGAACGCACGGCGTGAATTGGCCAAAGTCAGTTTTCGCTAAACACTTCCAGAAAACCTAGTCACTACACGTGTCTTGTAACAAACTTTTCATAAAAATGTCTTTACATCATCATAATAGCGTACTCTGTGACGTTTTAACATATCACAATCCACGTTAGCATTTGTATTCGGTCGAGATTTAAAACACCAATTGCTTTTATAAACACTGGCGGACATCAAACTCTCTAATATATTCCTCAATAGTAATCCTAGGCTTGCTTTTAAATGGTACGTAGCATTTGAATAGGCAATGATGTCGATACGTAGCTGACGATGCGAAACGTTCAGGACGGGATGCCTATGAAACAGAACGATTTATACGTACCGGAATATGTCCGGACACGAATGGAATTGACGACGAACTGATTTAGTCACTCTACGTTATGAATATCTGACATTATTAGATAATGTATTTATTGTTTAATTATAACCATGTTATAGTTTGAATTCCTACTTAGGTATACTTGTAAACCAACCAAAAACATGTTTTAATTCTTATTAAATGTAACGTTTTTAATCAGAATAGTTATTCAGGCAATTCTATCTTAAAGGCGACACCGAAAAGCATGTTTTATAATTACCGCATCTAATACATTCAAATGTTGGTTTGAATATTACAAAAAAATATAAGTATTTGTATCATCGACATTTCTTTCTTTATACTTTTGGAATCGCTTGGTTTTTGATCGCTACATAGTATTAGAATGGTTGTACAGATCTGACAAATGTAAATGTATTACAACAACGATTATTAATAAAACATTTTATTGAACCACAACAATGGGAGGCGATAAATAACGGAGTGCAGTCAACTAATAGGGAACGAATTAACTTAATCCTCGTTCTGCTCAATCGTTTATGTGATTATTATAACGTACAATAAAAACACAGGTTATTTTTACATATTCGTGCATAGGCTTTACGCGGTCTAAATGAACAAATATATTGTTATATAGTCCCGTATTTACGTTAGCGTTAATACAATGGTCAATTATGGTATGGTATGGTATGGTCAATTATAGTATGGAATTAACAATACCAGGCCTACAAATGTCTAGGATGGTCATATGCAGGTTTGCCTGGTTTAGAGGTTTTAATGAATAAGACGGAGAATAATTAAGCGTCTTGGCTTCCTCAGCATGGTTTTCTTCAAGAACTATTTATTCATAAAAAATGAATATATTTGTAAATTAGAAGGTACGTGTGAGAGTTAGAACCCCAACCCCTGGAGGGGGATGCTGAAATGTAAACCACAGCGTTATTACACTACTATACCTCATGGAAAATGGAAATCATGTAATGTCTTAAATGTTTCGTCCTATAAGTATTCACAGTCCACGGTTGTTTCAAATGAAAAGCTTGGACTCGCTAGCTTTTAAATAAGAGCATAGCGTTTGTAAAGGCAATGATTCCGATGTTGCGATGCGTACTCTGGATTGTAAATAGCTTTGAATGCGTATACATGCGCCGGCGTAGGGAAATGGCCATTGAGTCGATGGTTGAATGAATTAACATTTCCTCTTGTTCACTAGAGACATGAAACTTAACATGCATTGCGGGAAAAAGTTTAGGTGTTGATATGATATCAAATGTCTTTCTAAGTAATGTTGTTGGCTGAAATACAGTGTTACAGATTTCAATGAATAAAAACCTTTAAAAAAGACTTGAAATTCAATATGAAAACTAAGGTGACTACATAACATTTTGACATAATTGTAAGTAGTTGGGTAAGGTTCCCTGACGATCTTCCCAACTAAGGTATAAGCTTAAACTGCCATTATCGCGCCAGTGCAGATAAAGTAAGTATTCAGGTTCGCGACCTGCCGATTGTATAAGAAGTATAATTAATGATAACAGCGAGGTTTTATTGCTCATATCATGTGATAATAATGTGCCTCACGCGGTCATATGCTCAAAAAACTCATCGCGTAGTGTTTATAACTAGACATCGATGCTATGAGCGTTCCTTACTATTCTTGCAGCGTATTTATTACAAACCATGTCAATAGAGCTAATTAATAATTAAGATGATAATAAGTCAGATCTGACGATATCTGAAGTAACAAGACACGAATGTTAATAAGATTAAAAACAGAAGCTGCGATATCCCAGACGTACTGCTTAGTGCTCGCGACGATACCTCCTCGTTAGTAGTTATTGTTTAAGATACGACAAGTTCTACTAACTTAATTATAAATGTATAGACAGTATACATTTAAGTCTCAAGGAATTGCAAATTGTTGGAATTTACTGTTTGTGTGCTTATTAAAAATAATATAATAATATCAATAAAAATCATTACAATATCAATAAACATAATATCAATAAAATTTGTTAAGCATAGTTTTTATTAACGTATTCATTATATTAAGCGATAGTTTTAATGAACTCTTAAACAACGTAACAAGTGAACGCGTTTTATGAGAATAATAATGCAAATATATTTAAAAAAATAATATGAGCAGCAAGTATTTCATATTTTATTTTTACTTTTAAAACGAACCTATAAAATGTTGGTAGCTGCCTATGGATATAACAAATGTAATTAATGACAGTATGCGTAACGTTTATTTTTTTATAGCTCGTGAAAGGCAATTTAGCCGGGTTGTTGTCTCATAAAGTCATAAGTTAGACGCGGGCTGATGTAGCTTTGCCAAAATTGCTAATGACCGCGAGAACGGCGTGTGGTCGTGCGCGGTATCGAGCCAAAAACCAATTTGCTGTGCCCTAATAACAACATTGTTATATTACTAGGTTATTACCGGTACGTATAGTCCGATCGGCTATCGTGGTGAGTATGGTCAGGCTTTATTAAAAGGTGACCGAACTGAAATATTGATGCTACGATATTTTGATTTCATTTAAACCACGCAAGTTGTCATATGTTCATTTATTTATTTCTAACATGGGAGTTCTTTTGATTTTGAAATATTCTTTAAACGCTTAAACCGTTTTATTAAAGAATCAACCAAAGTGCAAAAAAACCCTAAAGGCGTTACACTGCCGGTCCATCAAATTTTCTATGCATTTTAATTTGAAATTAGGTATCTACATGCCCGCGTACACTTTTACTTAATTCGAATAACTAATTGTAGGTACTTACTCAGAATCTGGATCAATGTGCCTTTCCTATTCACTTAGTTATACGCAATATATTTTAGCTGTTATTATTTCTTTTCGTTGATTTGTACCAAAGATAAATAAATAACTCGTGATGCATGTTTATAACCTCTTTTATAAGGTGTACTATTTAAGATTGGGCCATTATACAACGAAATCATAAGAATAGTACATTTATTATTTTAAAAATTACCTTTATCTTTTATATGTGTTACTGGAGGACCTTTCTATTAGAAATTTATGAACGAAACATATTAGAGGAAGTTAAGATCTATCACGCCGTTTGGGTCTCTGCTGATAAATAGCAAAAGTAAACAGAAGACTCGTATTATACTTCAGGTATAAAAATAGAAGCGCAGCTATTCATTACGTTTTGAAATGAACTGAGTCGTGAAACGACTACGTATTTCTGTATTTAAACTCTTTTATGAAATCTTCCCTCGAATAGTAATCAGGTTATCTAAAAACCATTTATCTTTTTGTATTCATTTATTAACCATTTGTATGTACCTTTCTCTAATTTTCTGTCCTTTTATGTCCTCAATGTCTTGTATTGTCAAGTTTTTATGAATCAAGAAAAAAACATTTGTCTCAATACTTTTCCGCATAGCGTACTGTTCGTTTTAAGTTTTGTGCCCGGAAATCACATATTGGCCTTATTTGTATCTATTACTTCATGTATACCTACAATACTTTTAAAATGCGGAATGCTATTGGTCTTCAAATTCAATCATTTTTTTGAAATGGAACAAAAACTTTCTTCGCAACCGGCTACAGAATGGGTACCTGGGCGTTTGAACGCATATAAAAGTTTTCCAATTTACAGGGGCTGATTGGAAAATTTTCGGCAGTTTGGGTGTTAATCGAACCTTGACTTTCCCTGGACTTTGAATCGAATTAAGTGTTAATGCTGACTTAGAGGAACCCGGAAACCCTATTTTTGTTAAACAAAATTTATCGATTTAACTTTAAATACATATTGATTAAAACAATCACTGATTTACCTTATAGCCGTACATTTGAACAATTACAAATTTCTAGTTAAAAAGTTTCCTCATGAATATTTCTTCTGAGTTATGAGCCCAAAGAGGGAGATAATAAAATTCTGTATAATTTAATTTTTATTGCACCCGTGGAAGATGAAAAAGGGGCTTGATTTGAATAGTAAATAGGCTTCGTTGGGCTCTGTAAGACCTACAACCTAATGTCATAATAATTTACATTGTTTGGTACGTTAAATTGTGAATTTATGAACATCATTTCTATTCTCAAGCTTAATGATTAGTTACTGCTGCATTAACAATCAAAACAGTTACTTACATACTTAATACAATATGATACTTGCATCAGATGTATGTATTTTCTTCACATTCTTCTTAGCACTAATTTAATATATAAGCATTCGATTCACAAAAAACATTATCTCTCGTGTACAGTATTTATAATCTGATCTTTTAAGAGGCTTCTAATACTGACACTTTGACGATGTTCCTGATAAAAGCTACTAACGGAACCTTATTTTGTTCAAGTGCGTGTTAAGGAGAGCGCCACGTGGCTATCGCCCGTGATTGCGAGAGCCGGCCGTACGCGCAATTATGGAATCGTAATTTATGCGCGCAATTTGTTCCCTACACGGATTCGCTTCTTGCGTCATTCATCACAGGTAACACTCGAGCGATTCGTTTCAGCAAACGTTATTATAACAGTCGTGTTACAGGCAATGACTGCTGATTGTATATTTATAAATCTTTTATCATGTAATAGTTTTTTTTAAAAATAGCACAACATAATTACAATGTGACGAATATTGATCCTGTGTGGGAATCAAACCTATGAATCCTTCCGGCTCAGCAATTAACTTGTCTAACCAGATTAACGGGCCAGTAACAAAGTCAATATCATTTAAAAAAATGTAATTTCAATATGTTATTTGAAATATTTTGATGATTAATATTGGTATTTATTGTTAATGCTTGTACAAAATTGGTTTTGTACAGAGTCCAGTTTCACGTTGGCGATAACGAACAAGTCGCGCACAACGACGAGCCTTCTGTAGTCGTAGTTAATTATTGAAGTTTAATATTTTTCGCATACCTGTTTTACGAGAGTGAACTACAATTGTAATAAGTTACTTTGTCGTATTACAATCGGACTAAACAAAACAAATATTAAATAATAGTGTATATAGCATTATACTCGTACTTAGTAGGGCGTGTTAATTGAAAGAATTTATTAGCATTTCTAAATAGAGTAAATAAGTAAAACCAATACTTACTAAGTACACAGTAGCAATAAAGTCAATTTTTTAGATGAGTTATTAAGATTTGGTGTTAAATATACTTAGATAAATTCAGTCACTGGCATCCGCTTCCTGGCGTCGCCTTCCGCCGGGAACACCGCTCGTTAATTTTATTTTAGCAATGCCCCTCTTAATTCATTATTGATTTTAATCGGTTAATGTTTAAATCTCATTTGTGAACTAACGTAAGTAAAACATTAGAACTCAGATTGATGCGATAAGTTAATAATTGGACATGAAAAAGAAATATTCTAAAATTATCCCTGTCATAGTCATTGGACAAGAATATTATCATATTATAATGTTAAGTAATCATCTAATACTATTATTATTTTATTAGGAAGCTGTGGATGGATACTGCAGTTACGGATACTAAAATATTAGACACGACCCATAGTCATTGCTCGTAACTCTACGGTTATGCTGGTTATTGCCGAAATGAATCGCACCAGTGATGAATGACGCAAGAAGCAAATTCGCGCGTACAAATTGCGTGCATAAATTACGCTTCAATTATTCACCGTACAGCTAGCTCTTTCAATCACGGGCGCAGCCAGGTGTCACCTCTATAAACCTGTACTTGTTTAAAAATACATAGATGTTTTTTTAAATCACCAGGATTTTGACGTCATCTTGTTTAATATATAATCTGAGTATAAAGTAACTTGTACAAAAAAAAAAAATTGAATTAAATAGGTACGATAAACAAATATGCTACTTTGCTATTTACATAATCAGTGTAGGATCATTGTTCTTAACAGTTCTGTCGATTGTTTGACTCTCTTCACCGGCACCGCTGATGAATGGTGCAGGTAGCGTATACGTACAAATTGCGCGCATAAATTACGCTCAATAATTTCCAGTACGACCGGTTCTCTCAATCACGGGCGGATTGCCAGGTGTCGCCGTCATAAAAATACACCCGATAAAATAACACTTACATTGCAAGTACTTTAAAAAGCCGTGTATATATAACCTGTACTATTAAAATTATCACATTATGCAACTTGAATAATGTTGCTATTTTAGTAGGTAGCTGTAAATATTTAAACAAGCGTAATTCTTTTGTTTTAATTTTTTTTTATGTCAAGAGAGTAGCAATCGAGCAGGTTGCAGGCACAAGTAACCGCTGCCGCCCATGGACATATGAAAACCAACTGGTAATAGAACTATAGGAACTATTAGTGTGAACTAATTCAGTTAGGTGTAAATAAGAATATGGTTAGTATTCATTAGGAACAGGACTGCAGGAATTGTTACTCATTGTAAGCCTGCTTAGCTTCCTTGTAAAATATATAATAAATAAATTTATTGATTGTGATTTCATATTATTATTATTAATTTGATATAGATAATACAATAATGAGGAATGCTATGTAACTTGAGGATATACTTATATTCGCTTGAACAAAATAATATAAAGTACCCATTGATGGAATGAAATTGTTAAATATTATTTCGCTATTGAAAATAAAGAAAAATTTTAATTTAGTGGAAAAGCAACGAACCGTTGCCTTTTTTATAGCTGGCCAATTGAAACGTTTCCAGCGCTCTGAATAATTCATCTTTCGTTTGAACAAAGACGAAGTGGGCCGCGCGGCGATTCTTTGATCTTTTGTAATTGGAATCGATGCTCATATTAAAAAGAGAAAATTCTTTAGAGCAACCGATGAAATGCACCGAACCCAGTTCCTTCAAGACGATTAAAGACACTGATTTCGCGCCTCTTAAAAAAGTCCCGCAGCTCCTTTTATCCTTAACTGAACGATAAATCGACGAAAAATGAGGTTATTATTATTTATTGGAACAAATTCTATGAAAAGTTATTGCTTAGTAAATGGAGTGTAAATGTTTTTAAAGTATAAGGTCTTCAAAGACTGTGGTCAACGTTAGGGAATGAATTTTGATTTTACACGATGTCAGTCTTGTATTATGTAAGCTCGGGAGAGTAAATTGTTTGCTTTGATATCGTTTTCGCCAACAGATTTGCCGTCAGAAATATCTTACATTGCCACCTTAGACATTTTTTCGATCTTACACACAAGAATATTATAAATTATAGTTAAGAATTTCTGCAGAGTATATAATGATTTTTAATATCGTTTGATAAGTTAGCATTCTGTCTATCTCTCAATCACTTCAAACTGAAAAACAAAAACGTAAGCAATACAGCTTTGCGGTAGGAATTGGGATTTCTTGTACCTTTATGTATCGTAGTGTAATAAATAAAGTTACAAACAAGTTTGAAACTGTTTTGTCCTGGGCTCGTTCCTTGTTTTTCTTCCGTCACAAGAGTACTATCGCACACACTGGTGTCTATCGGAATTACTTCGGTAACTCTATCAATAAAGTCGCGAACTTGTGCAATAACAGATATCGATTACATAATAGAGGGGAGATTGCCATCAAAGTTGTCTCCACTTGTTTTGCGAGAGATGTTGAGGGTTTATATTTGTTTACGATATTATTAACGACGATCTGGGTGACAGCGCGTCGCTTTGTTTATTCCTTTAAAGTTGCTTGTATCTATTTACAATAATAATATACACTGCACAATATAGACAACATTTGACTGAAAAACCCATGCCTATTAGGTACTATTACAACCACGTCTATATGAAGTTAAACTATGATCTATTTAAGATTTATAAACAAAAAAACCTAACCTAATGTTAACACACATACAAGTACATATCTTGACCAATGTCAAGTTATGTCGATTGTTAACATATTTTTTATTAATATCAAAGCAATCTTACGGTGAATAATAAACGCAATGGCAGGTAGGTCGATAAAATTGAGAGATCTTTTTAATACATTTCAGATAAAAGATTATTTGAACACTATTAACGAAAATATATTTTTTCGACATTGTTTGCATAAAGTTGACGTTTCTTTTACAATTATTTATAATACGAAACTATCATTAAAATTCGCAAAATTATGTTTATGCGCATTCACCTGATGGCACCGTAGGCCATAGGGTAATTTATAAAAATACCGCTATATAAAGAAAATACGCATCCAAAATTACAACGAGCACATATTCTTGAGAAAATGAGTCTAAGAAAAAATTTAGTCTCAAGTAGTTCACGAGAATAAATTTAGCTCATCAACTTTATGAGGATAGTCCGTGGAAGTTTAAAATTTAATCCCGGTACCGGGTAAGAGACCAGAAAAGTTAACCGCCCAAAACTTTGTGTAGCTTTTTTGCCATGTGTTTGAAGGAACACATTTAGTATAAATAGCTGGCTCTTCGTATCGTAAAATGTAATATCTTAAGAGGTATGCTTTTATTTCTGCCAGAAGACAGACTTTATTGTTTTGAGAGTTCATGATTTAAAAGGTTTAGAGAACATATCTGAGGTATGGGGGAGCTACCGCTAATTCGAGTAGTTACAACCCACACATTTCTTTTAAATCTCTTGTATCCAGATAGGGGAGATTAAATGTACCTATTGATAATTGTTTAAGGATTATGATATTAAATAACAACAACATAACATCACGCCAGATCCCTAACGGGGTAGGCAGAAAGCAATTAAATAACATGGTATGGTTTTTGAAATAACGAAATGTCCTGTTGTTCGATCCAATTTATGCGTTACCGACCAAACAGATAGGTAATTGCGTAGACAATGATACAGGAAGACAGAATTTGAATTGCTTTATTTTACTTTACGCTACCTACAAATTTAATAGTATTTCATTGGTTTCAATTAATATAAATAACATATTCTTAAAATACAAACATTTCCTGCAACTTACATATGCTTCAGGGCAATGTTATCTAAATCGTCATTGTCAAAAAATAGAATCCTATCAAAAGTTCATCCTAATAATAAGCGATCTCTAGCAAATTTTTTACTTTGTTGCCAATTCATTTAGTATGTACTTGAATGGTATTGTTAGTTATAAGTATTCATTTCATTCTATTATTGGCTCCCAAGTACAAGATAATAATATAAAATTATTTAGTTTTTACTTAGTATTTAATTTGTAAAGGAAACGAAGAAAAATGCTAATGACTTGTGCAATCACAACAGTGTAGACATCGAAAAAAAAATGTTTTTGAGTTATTTTACGGTTCGTATTTTCAAGAAATTTTGTAAATACTACCATTCATAAATATGCAAGTACACAAATATCGCTTTTATTCAATTTAGATAACGCTGTACTGGAATATTATCACATACCCGAATACAAATTCTTCGCTCCATATTATGATTCATGTAACGTAGTTGTATTATTAGAAGCGATAACGTTTACCAAAAAGAGGAAAGTCAACTGGGAAAATATTACATATAAAATTGTGTGAATTGAGGGACGAAGTTGTGATGTCGGAGACGAGAAAGGGATTAAAGAGCGGAGAGACGTTCTTACTTGACATTGTAACCTTTGATTTTATTTGTTATACATATAATGTTTGACTGTTACAAGAACATTCTCCGTGCTTATATGTATTTTGACACTAAACTATGTATTTACCAATAGAATTTTTTATCAATTGCTTAAAAGTTTCAGTACTGTTTCATATAGACTTCCTTGAACGGAGATACAAACTTGAATATCCGGGAAAAGATTTTAAATCGGAAATGTTGAACATCTTAACTTTAAACTGTAAGTTCAACGACGTCAAGTGTGGCTAACACATCTTTAGAGATTAAACTTTGTCTAATAGTTCCGAGTGACATTTTGAAATACCTAAAATACTATAAAAACAATATTTCTGAATTAAATTCAGAGAATAACTTATGTCTAAAGATTGCCAACGTACGATTTTATTATCATATTGAAAAAAATTACTAAAATCTATTTTTGAATAAAATTATGTTAAGATTTAACTGAACTTAAAATAAATCAACTTCCTTTCGAACACCAAGAATAATTAATGAATAATTAATAATATTATTTTTTGTGGTGTTAATTGGATGTTTCTAATTAAATATATGTACATATACCCAACGTACACAACGCGTCCTGGATGATAGGATTGCAGAAGACGATGTTTTAGATGTTTTTTACGATATAGATGTTCGGTACTTGGTGCTTTCTACCTACCTCGTTTGGGACCTGGCGTGATGGTATAAGAATAAATGTATACATACATACAGTAAGATATAAAGGATATGAATTAATACAATGCTATTTCTAAGTTAAATAAATGTAAAATTAAGATTTCAATCGTATTTCATTGCACGGTACAAACAACGAATAAATTTATTTATTTAAACATTTTTAAACGCCATTAGGAAAAATTTTAAATGTATTTTTTTCATGTTTATTATAATTTAAGAACGAAAGGGAAATTACAAATTAAAGTTTTTATGTTTATAAAAATAATTTACATTAGTAGCTATGTTTAAAACAACTGGTTATACAAAATTTTTATTTTTAATAAAACCATTTCATTTCACAGGTATAATACATATCCGTGTGAACGCAAGTCTTTTTACGAGTATATCGAACGTTAGAGGATTCCAAAACGATGTTCGATGTTCTCATCGGCGACTCTATCTATAGATAAAGTTGTAAAAGTTTTAACTCAACTTTGCGTGAACGCTTAGTAGACTTTTTAGTAGTACATTTTGTATTGTAAAATTTCATGTATACTACAATGATTTTTAAAGTAATAGTGTATGACTATGTATTAAAGACTAAATTGTTAAGTATTTATTTTATTGCATTTTGACTGGGGTGGGATTATTGGATAGAATTATTTAAAGCCCCAAAGTGAAACAATTACAACAATGATTACGCAATCGCATTTTCTTCAACACTTTTATTGTTCCATTGCTGGAGTCGCGTTTAGACCGTAGTCTACCACCCTGACCGAGTGCGTATCAGTGGACTTCATACCGAACATACTCGTATATACATATATTTTATAATTTACGCTAAGGTGTACAGGTTTCCTTGCGACGTTTTCCTTTACCGCTATAACATTGTACTTTACCTTTATCTGCGACTTCTAAATAGTATTTATTATAGTGATTTATTGAGTTTGTGACATTTTTAGTTTCAAATACAGAACATGCAATCAATATTGTTTAGGCCATGTCAGTACGATTCGGGATGTCGGTTAAAAAAATAAATTTAGCAATAAACTTCGTCGATGTTATGTCGAAAACGGCACATATGCAGATTTTAGATCGTAACCTAATAACTTTACTGTAATTTCACTATCGCTTTGAACTCGATACGATTGCATCAGTGTATTAGCGTTTTAATAGGTAATAATATATGTGATGTCCGGTGTTTAATAATAATTGGTATTCAGATTCGATCGATACTACCTCTGCTTAACAATATAACTTCATACATTACAGCAAAACATGCGGGTGGACACTTGATAAATAATGCATTATTAACATAACAAATTTACATAAAGTAAAATGTTTGAATGTTAATGTTTTTATGTTTTCTTGTTCAGCTTTTGCAAGCTCGCATTGTTTTGTTTTTCACTTTAAATAATTTTAATTTTATCTTGTCAAGTTACTTTTTTAAAACCAATATCATTCAGTTGATAATATTCAGTCATATGAAAAAATAATTTCAGCATCTACCGAGTCGATTGATGGTGCAGTGGAGCTACCATCAAAAGGGTATTGCCTCTTAAAATACTATTTGCATTCGTTTCGCTATTTCTCCGCAGACGTAGCCCGGGGACGGGTATTAACCAGACAGACCGGGCTTGGTTTTATCTTTTATTATACAATAGTTTTTACATTTAAATATAAAACATCCACATACGCTATTGCAACTAAAGGATTTATATGAATTCATATTGCTTGGATTGCAGATATTTGTCTTTAAATCAACTAAAAGTGAACTGTATATGTTGAAATTCTTCTCACAGTCTGAACGTCCAAATGATTGTTTTTTAAATAAAAGGTGACCAAGATCTATTATTATTTCAATACTTACCTATTTCTATTCAAATTGTTATTTAAAGTTGAACTAATTTGTTGAACAGTATCTTATTACACTTAAAGTAAATACACTCCAGTATTTGTCTTAGAGTCAAGTTACAATAACAAGCCGATGGTATCTCGAACTTTAAAGGTTATAAAACTATCGTCTAAGCGTATTAAAATTAACGTTGGCTTAACAGGGGATTTATTTTGTACTTGAAATTTAACCGAAATCAATTTAGTTTTAGATGAAGCTAAAAGGTTTCTATAATCATAAGGATTCACCGCGGAACCTTGCAGCTCGGTATCCGTTAATGGCAAAAACGCTATCACCAGGTATTGAACACAAGATTTCATTACGCGTAGTGGCCGGTATCGTCTTTATAGTGTCATAAACGTGGAAATAACATTACAGTGGAGCATAAAAAAGACGACCTGTGGCATTGCATTCCTGCCTTAACGCCCATAGAACGCTGAAGTTTCATTTTAGCTCGCTTTTATATTGATAATAGTCCTCCCTTTGCTTTGTCTCCATTACAACCTTTGCTCTTTGTATATGTTTACAAAGTTACTGTTCGTTATCTATTTTAAGAAGTAGGCAAACGCTAAATTTATATTTACTGTTATTTAAATTATTTTGCATGACTGTTTGTTAAATGGAAGTATACAAAACGTATCAACATACAAACACGGTGTTATAAATTTGAACTATATTTTGAAATGATATAAAGTTATACGTACATACAATTTTTCAATATTAAATCAGCTTTTAATATAGAGGTCTGTATTTTAATGTAAGCCGTATGAAAATTAAAAAGTTGGCATTCGAAATAAATATTTGGAAATATGCACATACACTATGCACAAGAGGTAATAATGTGTTATCCCTTGTTTCACTATCATGACCTGTTGTCTGTAGACGTCATTGTTTAAAGCTCATTTCATTAAGTAATAATGCTCATATTGCAAGCAATAACAAAACTGTCTCGATATACTACATAGTAACAGTATTTTGTAAATTGCGCGCGTAAATTGTAACAGAGGAAACTGTATAAAGCAAATTAATTTTCTGTTTAATATACCTCCACAAGCTATCCGGATAGCATATCTACCTTGCGTTGGCTATTTGCCAGTTCGTAATGCATACACACCCCGGTATTAAATATAATAGGGTTAAATCAATGAAATACGACATAGTACGCCAGAAGAACAATATGCCTACTCGGTCATTACGCGAGCATTAAAATTAACATGCTTGTTAATTGATGTAAACAACACGAGGTAGATGCTAATGGAAGTAAGGTATCACTCCATTTAATTGGCCATACATGTGCTGAGGTTACCGCGTTAATTGGAACTAATAACGTTGTCCGTGCCCCATTCAATCTACACAGACGACAACATTGTACGGTGAAAACACAATTTATTCACAATTTGTAGCTTTTATGTTCAGTGCAATGAACATGTTATATATAAATAAATATATTAATCAATATGAATAAGTATTGGAAAAATGTTTGTGTCTTACGTACTCTCGACTCGTATTCTATCCAATACGCCGTTGATGTCATGTACATTTGTATTTTTGTTTCGGAATACTAACGATCAACCAAGCACCTCCTAATCCTTTGTTCTAAGTTATTCTGTGGCGCTGGAATCATTATTTGTACATTTTGCCTAAGGATGTCGCAAGTCTGGATTTTTAACGACGGTTATAAATTATCGTCAAATAGAATTCGATCTTCATTTGATGCTTCACAGCTATGGGGAGAAACATTTTAGAATCCCAGTACGACAGGAAATTATAATGGAATGCAACAAATTAGCATTTTACAATCCTACCGACTTTACGGTTGGCAATGTGGACTTGACATGATATTAATATTTATATAAATAATTACTGACTGAAATCCAAACACTAACAAAGATAATAAATTACATTCTGACGTAAAACGTTATGGCTATTCAATTTTTGCTTTTATTGCTTAGTTGACAATTCCAACGAATATAAGAAAGTAATTAATGAAACGCATAGAACTTGAAGACAGTGTAAATAGACATGAAGGCAGTTCGCGTAAGTAACGTAGCTAATAAGTTACTCAGAGGAACAAAGTACCTCGTTTGTACAAAGACCAATAGTCGGACAATGCATTAGTTAAATGGATACGCTAAGCTCCATAGTTCCGTCTTAGTTACTCTACAATCCGAACAGAAACTTAGATCACTGTTTGAAATCCGATCGCAAATACTGTCTCGGCATAACGAAACGTCAATACTGATGTCATTGTTTAATTAAATAAATAGTTGCTTTGATTCATAAACGAAATTTCTGAAGATACCGTGGCCGACGTACGTCTGCTTGCTGGCTATAGTCCGCCGTTTGTCTCGCGCGACCATCGTTAAGGATGCACAGAAAATCAATAGCCATTATAAATCACAATTCATTTTCCTATTTCTATCTAGTCATCCTCATTATTTCTCTATCTATTATATTTCAAAGACAGTTTATACCCACTCGTACATTCGAAAGAGGTGTAAGATATGTAAGAAATAAACAGCTTTCATGTAGAAATTTTATAAATGCCTAATTAAATATGTACTTACCAAGTGATCAAATCCTTATCCAAAACATTTATATTTAACGTTATTTTAATACATTAACCATATTACAGTAGTAAATGTTCAACGTATATTATTGTATTATTAATATATCTTTCTAGTAGAAAAAACAGATTTTAAATGTAAAAGAGACTGTGTTAATAAAATAAATATATGCTAAGAAATAGACCTACGTATGTATAAGGTACCTATAATTGTCAAGAGGAGATGGTAGCACTAAATGCAATATTCAAACGCTCTGTGACGGGACGCCTGGGAAACAGACATACGTATGTGTTGCTGATTGCCCTGAGGATAGCGGCACTGCTATGCATCTGCTCTATTTTAGTTATATAAAAAATTGTCTCAGTTGCCCGTTCAGTGATTGTTGAACAACCATTGCGAAAATAATAATTTGCCTTAAAATTGTGTAAACATTTACAATTATTCATTTATAAATGCTAACTCTGTTGCTTTTCGTCAGAACTAGTTTCTGAATGCTGGTGTAGAGGTTATAAGGGGGTCCCTTGAATGCAAATTTAAGTTATGTAATGCCAAAATTGAGTTTATTTATTAGAACAAATAATGAAAGAATTGTGTGAATTATGTATGGTATAGCGTGTGAATATTACACTAGATGTATGTAAATACAGTGGCGTTAAATGCAGTATAAATACTATGTGTGAGAGTACGCCGGGGACACAAACAGACATACGTACGACTATGTGTTGCTGATTGCTCAGAGAATTACTTCACGGCCAGCAATCTGCTTCGCTAGGGCATTTACGAGAAAAAGCAATTGTCTTGTTTGCACATGCGATAGCTCTCGTGGGCTCGACTGTAAAGAGACTGTTTGAATATTTTAATATTTCGTGTTTTCAAATTAAATACCAGTCTTATAATCCAGTTAGCACTCCGATAGTATGGAGCATTAGCTCTACTCAGCTAGTAGATATTATTACAACTATTTATATGAATAACTTCAATTAAAAATTGCGTTGAATTGTGCGAAAAAATAAGAGCATTTATTATCTCTCTATAAAAACTGAAAGTACAGTAAATATATATAAAAATATAAAAACTAAATCCTGTAATGTAAACGCAAAGCGCACCTGTGCTACGACGAATGAAATGAAAATGAAAAATGATTTTTTCTTTAGGCAGCAACTATTGGCAGAGGTCGTGCGTTGTCAACCGTACATATTTGTTCACACACGCCAACGCATGCATGAAATCCTATTTTACGGCTCGTATCCTTCCGTTTAGAGCGCCTTTTGAATGGGCCGCGTCTGAGCTCGAGCGAATATCTTGCCCCGTGCCGCCCAGCAGTCACGTTAAAATTCGATAAGATCTATGAAATTCCGGGTCCTATGTTAATGCAGTGGGACAGAAAATAGATGTTGAGTATATTTTGCATCATGGTATTTTAATCAAGTTGTACTAATCAATAATGTAATTTGATAAGAATATTTAGATTTTAATTTTAATTTAAATGTTCTTACTTATTCAAATTTAAATTAGATACAATCAGGTATTTTTTAAAATATTAAATCTATGATAGGCTATTTTTAATTTATATAAAGTCTATGGTTCAACAAGCGGCACGTAATCAGTCGGTTTCGGTTGTTATCTTTAGGAAAAATCATTAAATTTCGTCGGATACCTTAAACACTTAAAAACATCCAAGTTTCCGTACCAATTCGTAACTCCGGCAATTCGCGTTAAAGTGGCGTGGTGGAGACTTCTCTGCGGGAAGGTGAGCTTTGTATTGTTGCGACATTTTTAGAATATTCAGTTTAAATTTTAATTAATGATAAATAAATTATTAATTTATTGCTACGTAAACGTTTGTTAAAAGTACAATTACAATATAATTTTGTTTAAAAAACAAGCTCTGAACAAAAATTCATTAACTTTAGCAACTCGAAGCTACTCGAATAATTATTTATATTGAACGGTTGCGTTGTTTAGAACGGTACGGGAGGTCCTTCATCGGTATTCATCTCACTGTGGAAAGGTTCATTAAAATGCGTGGAACAATAAACGGTACCCTACGGGACCTTCCCCAACTCGCCGAGTTTGAACCGCTTTTCAATCTGTTATTCGATATTATTCCGCTCATTGTGTCCGCAATGAAAATGCTCAACGTATTAAAACATGTTTTTACATTTCGCATTTGCCAATTAATAATTCTGATGCTGAGCGAAGCAGGTTAAGAGCTTCTTGACACACGCTCAACGTATAGTTGGTACACTCTCTAAAGCCCACCGAAACCTATATATTATATTCACGTAACATGTACATGTATTTCCTTTGAAAATGAATTTTTAATCAATTGTTCCGGAAGAAATGTTGTAGCTGTGGTAAGACATTTTATATATGTTCAATGCCCAAAACGTTCTCCTGTACGTCAAATCTTATTACAAAATTTACCACATCAACTAAGATGGTTATAAATTCATGGGTGAACTGAAATAAAGAATCGTAAGCCTTGTTTCATGGTAGGTGTAACAGATTGCAACGAAAATGATTGTACATAATTTCCGTTACTGATGTGCAACTTGCCTGCCAATACCTATAGCTTAGCGTTACTCCGCAAGTTAAGTGTGCAGGTCCAATTGCTGTGTGCTAACATATACTATAATGTATACTTTTCGTGACTTTACAATATGACCCGCATGTTAAAGGGACTTTGGTTTAACAAAATTATATAGTTATGCCAGTATGCATTGGAAATCAGTGTTGCTGGTTTTAACGAGTCATCTGCTAATGTTCTGTACAGAACTATTTGCTGCATCTGCTATACAAACCTAATTGATTAGTGTACATAGACGTATTAAGAAGAGGTTATTGTTATCCATAACAAAAATAAATTTGTGTTTCACGTTTAATTGTTACAATATCACAAAATATCTCGGATAAAATAGAAATTCAAATTAGTAAAAGAGTGTTTTTGTAACAATCGTTATACTGTAACGAAATCTTAATGGTCGTGTGTTAACTTTATATTACCGTTGTGGTACGCCTTAACGTTGTAGTCGATATCTATGCGCTAACTGGCACCGAACATGTTTCTTTCATATCTGCTATACAATATAGATTACCTTATAAAATACAAAAACTTTACTGAAAGTTAAATTTAATTTCAAACAAATGATAATTGCAATTTATTATTAGTAATGATAGCTTACCGTATTATACCCGTATTATACCGACAGATGACCATTAGTGTTAAATTTACATTTTGAGCAGTCGATCCCGATTGTTATCTTCAGGTAACAATCGTAAAAATTCATCGGAGGCGTCTCAGGCGGTTTAAAAACATACCGCAGACGGTTTTGCATAAACCTATACCTCCGCCAATCCGCCCTGGCACAGCGTAGTGGAGTATGCACCAGGCTCCCGCAATGGCGGCGAGATGTTTGCCCAAAAGCGACCGAAAAGTGCAGCCAATGAAAATTAATTATTAGGTACATGATGATACACGCATAATATTGAACACTTTTAATTTATTTTCAGTATACGATATAATTTATGTACTAATTAAAATATGTTCATCCATTATCGTTCATATCATAAATATTTCTGCCGGTTATGAAATAACTTCACATTCATTTATTTAACAGCTTATATTGTAATTATTGAATTGTTATTAAAACTGATAATTTTTATATTTTACTCATTGTACGAGTATAAAGATTGAGATGTTGGTGTATAAGTGAGTATTTATTAACGGCCTGCACAACATTTTTCAAGTTTTAATTGACGAACTTGTAATAATATGCGCATGGCGGCACGTAGTGTATTCCTCTCGTAAAGGACTTCAATTCGCGCTGGCGCTTTGTGAATCCAATAGTTTCCCAATGTGTTCCTCAGGTCTTCAGACCACCTGGAAGAAAAACGAACTGCGTTCCTTTTGCGAGGTGTGGCTGCCATTCGAGGACCTTCCTTCTCTGTAGGTTATTAATCCTTCTAACGATGCGGCCTGCCCAGTGCTATTTCAACTTGCTAACCGTGAGAACTATGTTTGTGAACCTATTATGTCCTCAAATTTCATTGTTACGGATTCAATCGTAACATAAGCTTAGATTATTTGTTTCAATATTTAAATTCTTATTTGTGCTACTATACGTGGCTCAAAGTGTACTTATATCTATGATTATGAAAATATTTAACTATTTACAATCACAGCCTTACACAAGGATAGCCAGAATGCTACTTACTCAGATTAAATGTATATAGATGTCAGTACAGTGTAAAATGGCAATCAGGACACATACCAGCCCGATGACCAACGTAGGTATCAAACGCATTTTAAAATATGTTAATAGTTATTTCAAATTACAATTCATCGCGCATTAAAACGGGTCGCTTTTTAAAATACGAGTATGTACGTATTATGCTAATATATTCAATTCTAATTACAGTTAACGTTGTGCAAGTATTATTTTGATTGCGTTTTTATGTAACAGATAAATTGTAATCTATAAGTATGTTTACACCAGGGTTGCACAGACTTATTAATACTAGGGGCCACTCGGGCAAATCATGAACTGATGGCGGGCCGGCCGCCAGAAGTATAGGTAATTAAAGACAATAAAGAATTGATAATAATTTATTAAAATTGAAAAAGAATTTATTAATTTGAAGCGTGGCACTGCATAGTGCTTACACTACTATTTTGAACTTTATATAAAGGCGGCAAGCGATGTTACTTGACTTAGCATTTTTTGGCGCTAGATTCAAATTATTTTTCGAACATTTTTGTTTTTGGTTTTATTCTGGAATAGAATTCAATATTTTTCGGATGTACGAGAGTATTATTTTTGCTATCGACGGGTCACCAGTATTCGACCGGCGGGCCGCGGTCTGTGCATCCATGGTTTACACATTGCAAGCAATCACTGAGTATAGGTATATGACTGTTGAAACTTTCATGCTTTAGTATTCCATTATACGTCATATTGAATGTTTGGGATCGCGTTATAGCCAACTCGTACAAGTCGGGCGGCGTCTTCACAAACGCATCAATCACGCATAATAATTAATGTGACACGATCTGACTATTGTAGCGGTCACTGCTCGCGCCCATGTACCAATAGTTCGACCGGCAATTTGATTGACCGTGGCGTCTCCGTGTATCTAATAATACTATGTAATTAGGTCAGGATGAATATATAGGTTGGATGTACTTTATATAAGAACACATAACATCACACCAGGTCCCTAACGGGGTAGGCAGAAAGCGAAAAGCGAAACCGAAAATGAGAACTATATAAGAAATTTTAATTATAACAAAACATAAAGTATTAGCTGTTTGCGTGCAGGAGTAAGAATACGTAATCTTATGTTGTAGACACAATTCTTTATTGCCAAATATAGATCGATATTATTATACGGTAATACTCGTATATGCCTATTTGGTTACAGTCTTTAGAGATCTGATCCACTGAACTATCTGATTCCGCTAATTTTAGGGTAATTTCCGTACTACCTACGTGTAGCCAAACATGCATTAGCAGGAATCCAGGTATTGTCGAACCAGATATTACCGAGTAGAACGTTTTTGTACATGATAACGTGTTTCAATCGTAAGAAAATGATAAATTATAAGGGAATTTACACACTTTTAATTGTTTAGTAAAATTATTTTATATGGCGACTTTATGCACTAGGTATATTTCATGACTAGAAAATTTTGCTTATTGAACCCATATATTTCAGTGACGGGCAGTGAATCACTACCTCGTAAGCATCTAATTTAAGTGGATGTAAGACGAATGAAGTGGCGGACAATGAGATATAATTAAAAGTAATAAATCTCGCAGCAGGTAACAAAAACGCGAAGAGCTTAATAACGTCGCACCAGGGCGTGGGAACACGCGTCCCGGGGAGAAACTCTCCGGCGCGTGCTCTTGCTTAGAATGGATACCACAGCCAATCCTTAATTACTTTTTAATTACTATCCATTGTCAAATATTCAGAACTTTGCTTATGCCTACTTTATGGCAAAAATGCTTAAAACACGTTTCCATTGGAATATACAATTAAATATTTATGCTACCCATCATGCAATTAGGATCGCTAGCCTAGCAATTAATAGAAAAAAATATGTTTCGAATAAATTATTATTTATATCTATTCCTTTAAATAGTTTCTAGGCAAGCGTGGTGTATGCTAGAATTCACCTGATTGACCGCAAGGTGAGTCGTAAAACGCAGGCCTATTTTTGAATAAAAACAGAAAAAAAATGTCCAGGTGAATAATAACAAGGTCACACAAACTTTGCTCTGGTTAGCTGCTAATATTTGTTCATAAATTAATAAATAAATAGATAATCAGGTTCGAACATCTATATTAGAAACGCTATCGCCATTTCCGCTAGTAATATATATGTACATTTACTTATTGACACAGTATTTTATTACACATATCTCTTTTAAATTATTCAATTTATTTTACGATTAAATCATTTCAGAGCATACATGATATAATTCATCCGCATATTCCAAGCAGTTCAGAGGGCCAAATACGTAGACACGTAGGTCCGTCGATTTTGTTGCGCTACGGGACGTAGCACATTGCCTTTAACAGCATAGTATTATAATAAATCTGATAATAACATATTGGAACGAGATAAAATCTCAGTTCTCTTATCTGAACAGCTAATAAATTACATGTATAATACTTTTATGTTCTTTGAAATACGTATCTACTCGTATATGAATGAATTCCTAAACATAGGCATAAAACAAATTGTGAGTTCGCGATACGCTTACTCCAACGCTTGAATGCAAACCTACAAAATAATACCAAGCTTCTGTAGTTTTGTTAAAACGTAATACAACACGTCCTAAATTCAAAAGCTGATACAAATAATAATAATAATAATTACTTTTGCAACTATTGTACATTCTCGGACGCGTACTGAATAAAAATGTAACCTCAAAAATCACATTGTTACTCAGGCGGCAGTTGGATACGACAAGTTATACATACACGGAGGGGTTGAATAATTTACGAGTGCACTAACTTTGGCCACGACGGGCCTGTTCGCTACAGATGGCCGATGTACATATATCAAACCGACCCGATGTTACAACTTCAATAAAACTTCAGTGAAACTTATTCAAACGCGTCGGCCGGTGAAAGCTGTTTTTAACTTCTTCTCCCCGAGGATCACCCTTACAAATAAAGAGTTAGTAGAGGTATGAAAGTAGATTCCTTTCTCTGCGGAATATTTTTATAAGTAAAAGCAACTTCTTTTGTTGCTCGTTCCACGAGAAGGTTGATAGATTCTACGCGTGGAAAGTTTTATAGTTACAGAAGGTAAGTATTATAATTTTTATTAACAATCCCATTTTGCGTATCCACTACATAGTTCTAGTCTTTGACGTTGAGGTACGTAGCTTTCGTATTTCCAATTATAAAAATTGTTAAGAATTTAAGAAGTTTCACTCTCCCAAATACGTATATTGTAAATAAGAGTTGCTTCAAATTACAATTCTAGGAGCCATGAAATGATTCTCCATGCAGTTTGTGATACATTTAAGTTAGCACCAATGGGGCATGGGCCATGAAACTATCTGAAACCCGTATTTGTAAGGTAATTTTACGATCAATTTCGATACTCAAAATTACTGTATTCGCTAACAACCGCTGTGGCCTTGTATAAGTTTGCTCGCTCAAACAACATGTGCATTTGCATAAAATTCGAACGGGCTTAAAAGCACGTATCGTTACGATAAACTTTAAGTTAGTTTAGAATTAAAGGCCTGGCAAACATTATTATTATCCACTGCAGTGTTTTCAGATGTTTTATTATTCTTTTTGTTTGTTAAATTTGTTTGTTAATATACTTGTTTATTTTAAAATTTTCTCGTCCAAGCACCTATGTGTTCTACTTGCCTTAGTTTTGGGGAACTTATGTTAAGTTATGTGGGATAACAAAAATCAATGATTTGGTGAAGTCTAATACAATCGTGAATGATTCCGAAAAATTTTCGTTTCATCATTTTCAGCTCATTTCATTCACGTGTCGTTAATAAATGTCCTAATAGAAACTTTTTGAATAAATTCGAATGCTTGAGAGAAGTACGCAAATTTTTTTTTTTTATTGTGTTATACGCTTAAAACAAAATCTTAAAATCCAATAAACAACTAACAGTTACTAACACAGTTGAATGACGTAAGCAACAGTATGCACGTAAGCGTCGCGACACGAAAGCTCTGACAGTCGATGAATATAAAGCAAATAAACTCGACGCTCGAGCACTGCGAAGCTCACACTCGTCTTGAGGGTGCTCAAGTCGCGCCCCACTCAAGAAGTGTTTAGCAGACTCTGCAAACACCCTCGCACTCATGACTCACATTATACGTGGATTGGTTTGATAAAATATTTTCTTTCACAACAGACACGAGTGTCATAACAATTATAGGAAGATTTATAAGAAATATTTCAAGTGTGAATCGTTTTCTTTACTGGAATAAGGTCTGAAATCCAACATTATTGAACCTGAATAGTTCTGCTTCTAATTATTGTACGCGATCAATTATTATGGGATTGAAATATGTAATACATGTTTAATAATAACGTTATATAAGCTTAGTAAACAATATAGTAGAAAAACAGTACGTGATTTATTTACTGGTACGTAATGTATTAATATAATTGCGAGTAGAAGTCGCTAATCAGGTATTATATGTTTTATATCTAACTGATTTATGTATAAGGTGTTCACGTGATTGATTTTTCCTAATATCTCAATTAGAACAATGTTTTTATCAACTTCGTATCTCGAGTATATTAAGGTAGAGTTATTGAAAAGTTTTCCAATAACGCTCTGCCGCATTTCGGTGAAGACGACGTCTAAAGCTGCATTCCCACTACCCGTACCGGTTAAACATTTTTCACTGTTATTAATAATCCTCAATTTTCAGGGTTAAAACAAGTATTGCGATTAGTGGAGGTAATTATTAAGGACATAATTATAAGTTACTTCTACACAAATTCTCAGGCACTACTTATTCTTTTATTTATCTGCCAAACCAGATATTACCAGTTACTAACGTTTTATTAGCTTTTACTAATGTGGACACGGCCTTACGCATATTAATTAATAAGTTATGATCGATCAATTCAACATTGTTTTAACTAATTTTAATGATTTTAACTTAGTCTGGTATTTTTAATTGCAAATATTTATTATCAGTGTTTTTAATGTAGTCTAATTTACTATTCCTAAACGATGAACAAACTTGCTATTTATAATTTAATCTTTCTCCTTATTAAGCAAAAAACTGTTAAAGTTAAATTACAATTATTCAATTGCGTCAGTTACGAACATTTGGGGGTATCTAATCTAAAGGACATTGTGATGGAACTCGATTAAATTAAGTTACTACAGCGAAAAGGAGAGCAATTTCGATTCACATAGAATTCAAATGAGCTTTTTATTCAAACATTGGAGGAAGAAACACTAAAGCAGACGGTTTCGCTCCATTGCATTAAAAAAACGTAGAGGTATATTTCTAAGCCGATGATAGCTGACTTTGTTGTTTACTTTGAAGGTACAGGACTTAATTGAATGGACTTCGAATACATTTTACATTTTTAAAACTGTTTAGTGCGAGAAATCATTTTAATGTATATGACTATCTAATACTGGATATAAATAATAGTATTGTGATAAGGTGTGATATGAGTTTGTGAATTATGTACTGAGTTACGTCTGAAAATTAATAACACAAGGTATCCGAAGGTATCTATTTAATCAAATAATATTTTATTACATGTTTATAAGTTCAAGTGAAGCCAGAGGTATTACAATTCCTTACATCTGTCCATCTACAGTTTATTGTTTTACATTCTATGCAACGATGACGAAGAATTAAAGCTATTGATGCTTTTCAGCGATACATCAACGATAGATTCACACAATCTTTTTATTTATTATCTAATCTACTTAACACACGATATATATGATATGACGTTGTATCTAAATATACAGTATACTAAACTTACTCATAACAAATCGTGAAGCTTTACATCATTCATTTATCATATTATAAATATTTAATGTTAAAACATTTTCTACTATAATTACTACCCGCATGAAGGATACAAAACCGTCAACATTACCTCTATGTATGCGCTCCTATAACTATTCTACTTTTAAATAGTAGGTATTGTTGATAGCGAGATTTATCATTGGAATAATCTATCCGAAAATATGTATGATCTACGTAATAAAATGCATTTTTACGATACTATATTAAATAATTTTAATCTAATTGAAGTATCACTCTTAACTGTCGTCTATTACACTATCTAATAGATAAATAACTGATATTTCAGTTCAACGATATGACGCTTACTTATATGATTTGTATCATGATTATGTTACATTTCAATTATCTACTTAAATATGTATATTTTGTAGCTTCATTTATAATAAGCGAGATTGACTGTACAAAACATATTTACATTGGTTAATATTATACTACTCAATCAGTTTATATACCTATCTACGTATATAATCCATTGTAATTATGTATATGTGTACATGAATGCCTACCGTAGTTCCTCTTAAATTAACTTCAATATTGTGTCCAGGTTTTGGCTGTAAAGAAAATGTTAACATTAATATACATATGAAACGTTGATTAAATTTAATTTAAAGGAAATTGAGTCGCGGTACCTTTGTAGTGCATGTCTCGGTGCATGCTTGGGCAAGTCTTTCCCGGATACTGAAATTAGTTTTGTTGTTAGTTGAAACAGTTGGTAAACTGGACTAAACATGATAATAAACAGCACAAATACAATTTCAGACATGCACATTAATACTAAATGTAATTTATTTATTATGGTCCTTGATTTAGATAAAAGTTTCTTAGTAGCTTTGCTATAGAGTCAATTTCTGCGCTAGAATAATGCTTTCTTTGTATCTCAGCGTCATTAGACGCCAACGTGTAGTACATTGAAATGTATTGCGTTATTTTTTTAGGATTTTAAACGACCTAACATGTTGTATTTCAACTGTCTATAATAAATTGATACCTTGCTCAAATCAAAGTCGATGTTAGTCCGCACGGCGCGGTGGTGGAGAGGCTGCGGTGGCCGGAAATTGTTTCCGAGCGGCGCCTTCGGGTGCCGCGCGTCGCCTTGCATTAGTCGACGTAACGCGTGCAGCTAAATTATATTGTAATATTATGAAATAGTAATTTTTTTACAGATTCCATTAAAATAAGAAACTAAGGCTATTTGAAGACGTAAATAACCTTGTGCTACTATTTTTCTGCTTATGTAATGCTACTATAATCACTTGTTATCACCGTCTATTCTACTGTTGGATATTGGTTACAAAAACTTCTCCTTAACCGCTACCACTTACAAAATAGAGTAAAAAACAAAAGATACCGATACCTTAGGGTTGCAAAAATAAGAAGTCACGAAGTAAATAAAGAAACAAAGATATGGAAACAATAACTCGCCTTTAATATAATTGCTACAGATTCGTGTATCAGGTTGATAACTATAACTTGAAATGGTTTCAATTGAATTGAAATTTCGTTGTAACAGCGCGGCGTGCCGGTGACAGCGTATTGTGGGCATCGCGGAGTAACGGGCCCCGACACGCGAACACAACGGATCACTGTTAACGCCTCTTTAACATTGATTATACGTTATCAGTGATGCCAATAGGATTAAGTCACATTTCATCATGGTTGCGTTATACTTAAAACATTTTCCAAAATAAATTTTATATTCGCATAACACAATCGATATCTATTTATCAATAGCTGTATTTTTTATTATAATAATTAACTGCAATATTTGATAATTGAACCGACAATGTTGAGTGCTAAATCAACGAATAGTAATGTTAAGGTGGTCTTGTATAATATTTTTTTTCGATCAATTTATTAGTCCACTGCTGAACGCAGGTCTCCTCTCATAGTGAGAGTTTTAGGCCTTAGTCTACTATGCTGGCCAAGTGCGGATTATAATTATGGAAGCTTTTGAAGTTTAAATTCACGTTAATTAGCAAGCGAACATTTAATTGGTTATCATTTATACCTTATCTATCTTTTATATACTTAAACCATTTTTTACCACCACCAATTTTTAAGAACTTCATATCAAATCATTGTAAAGCAATCCAAGTAAGAACCATTTGAATTGAATTGAATTTTATTTATAGTGCCTGGACTAGGCAAAGCGGATTAACGGACGCGTACCACGCGATCCGACAGACAATAATGAGGCACACTATAAACGCCGGTTACACATGGTAAGTACTCGTATGTATAATTATTAAATTATAGATTAACTTTTCCATCAAATCGTCAAGTAAAAATTTTGTAATCATCATGTTTCCCTAAAAAAAGTAATAGATGTTTATCTACTTAGACATTTATTTATTATAATATCGTTACGAAACACAAAACAACCGAAACTCGTGTTCAGTACATTGTAGTGAAACACTATATGTTAAGAACTGATTATTGACATTTTATTTCATGTTTCTTTTGATTCCTTATAGACCTTAAGGTTACGTAGGTCAATATTTTACTCGCCATCAAGCGCGTAAAAAACTCGCACTCGCAAAATTAATTTCCCATTACTGGCACTAGTTGGCGCTGTTTCCACCTCTTACAAATTCCTGTTTACGCTAACGCGATCGAGTAGGTAAGAAAACTCGCACTAGGCACACTGATATCTAAATGACAGAGTGTACCGTAGATTATATAGTTCCTGTACAAGTTGCACCGTACCCGCGCCAATTTCGGTTCTGTCAAACTTTTGGTTATTACATTAAATTATTGTTGTTCATGGGCGACTGCAACTGTTTCACACAAAAGTTATTTACGTAGAACTGAATCGAAAGCGGTACCCGTATTGCGTTTTAAGTAGCAACCGCGTGCCGTCCAACACCCCACGAGAATGCAAGCAGTTTCCACTAACACTTAATTTTCCCACCAACACAAACGGAAAACATAAACAATGATTTATAATAACAGCCATACAACGTGGCACTTTCAGTTTACTTTTAACACGTACATAATTCACGGCGGAGTCTTTGTCTAGCGGCGCGGGACGTGAGTTGTTTATTGTAGCGTGAGCACAAATGAAAATGTTATTACGCTGGCCTCGACCACGGCTCAACTCACAAACGATACTGCTAGATGTGCCAAGGGCGTGAATGACATTTATTTCATTTATCTGCATTGAGCTTGCCCGAAGTTAGTTCCTATTTGTTCCAGAACTTGTAATGTATGGTTAAACGAACACAATCTTCTCTTCTAATAATGTTCGAATTGTTACCAATGGGAGAGACTGTATACCTAGATTTTTTAGCAGTATACACTTTACAACAGTACGAGTATATACACCCTTTCACTAAACGACATTTCATTAATGTATGAAGACAATACTGCAATTGACCTCTTTTGACCATATTTTCACGGCATATTGTGTAAATAGTTTTACGTAACCGACATTGAAGGATTATTATGTTTATGGACGAAAATAAAATGGCCATTAATACATATACCCACTGTTTTTATAATCTCTCATACAATAATTAAGTTTTACATCCCAATATGTAATGTAGCGAAATAGAAAACAACCCTCATAATTCCAATAACGATATTATTTATATTGCAGGTCAACGGAGCGTGAATTAGGGGCGAAGTTGATCAGACGAGGCCCTGTATCGATTGCAGCTAAGCACATTCTTGGCTTTGCCGGAGTTCATATTATTAACAATTCATCATGTTACTACTTGTGCCTTCACTTACGGTACACGGAAATGTTTGTATAATACATATATCCACATTTTACCAATGGTAATATGTAATGAATAGCGGTAACAAATACATAGTCTAAATATTTACGAGTTATATTTGTAAAATAAATTGTAACGGTATGCAAGCGAGAGATTTCCTTTAGCGTACTTCTTTTACATTTTAGATATAAATAAGTATGTTTAGTATTTTCTGCTGTTTAATTCCAGCTGCTGTAATATTTAATTATTTCGTTCTGTAGATGTCTGTATACAATGATATTGTTGGTAAATTTGTGAACTAAACTTCATGCGTCTTAACGTGACTGAAAAGTGAAGCGGTGTCAATTCGCTGTGAATATAGTGTTCTATGAACGACATCTTATGTACTTAGAAGTAAAACAACAATTCAATTCAATTAAAATCGTGTTAAAAATTATATGCAGATTAATAAGTATTAAATAATGAATTAAGAATTATTATAGTAATAAATGCATTCACAACGAAGACAATCCATTTATAAATGATGGTGCTATTGCAGGATTTTTATGTATAAACTTCCTTTTAATGCATAATATATGTTTTATTTTTTAATACAATATTTGCCACAGATAGGTCTTTGGACACAACTTACGGAGGTTTTGAGATAGTTTTGCCCATAGTTTAATTCAATGCAAAATTCGGAAAACACATGTTACCAGTAAGTTTCATATTTTTGTCCGGCCCTGAAGACTTTAGATTCCTTTTTGACCGACTGTAAAAAGGAGGAAGTACTCAATTCATCTGTATTTTTTTTTTATCTAACCAACAGGACCGATTTTCACGTGGGCAATAAAGTACTCGTTCAAGCGCCGATAGCGTCCAGAGTTCATTAATGTTACAGATCATTTTACTTCCTGCAACCGCGTCAATGTGACGACCATTGAGAGCGTCTTAAAGATTTAGGAAAATGTAGGATCCAAGTAAGTATGTGCATTATTTTTAACGAAATGCTTACATTAATCTAATTCTTAACTTACGCCTCCTTCCTAAAATTACACATTTTAGCAACTAATTATGTACATTAAAGCACATGGGAACATATAGCATGATTTATTAATGTTATTGCCCTATGCCAGATGAACGCAACACTGAATTCTGAACAGCGACTCGTATGATTTACGAGAGGGGTGAACGAAACTGCGACAAATTTTAATTTTACTCATTGCTTTCAGTATCAAGAGTTTTCAACTGTAAAAATATTACCCGAGTGTGTTAGTGCACCTTTAAAAGCAAAGTTTAAAAATTTATCACGAGTGTTCATTTCATATTTGTAGGCGCTTTTTATGTTTTCCTAGACTTTGGATTTTCTGAAATTATTATACACCCTGTTTTTAATTTAAATTACATCGTAACAAACTCGCGCACGAGTTTCTACAAGTACAAGAGCCTTCAAAATATACTAACGTTGTAATTTTACGAATATGTTACACAAATATGTTTTAAACATACCTACGAGTATATATACATATGTATAAACCTCAATCACTTTACTTAAGAAGTTATTAAAATTAAATGTATTTTAAAATATATAATTACATAATATATAGATATAATACAATATAAAGATAAATTCTTAAGGCCCTAAAATTACTTTTAGTGTGGAAAGATACACGGCACAATTTCTAGCCAATCAAGAAAAGAAACTGTTCAAAAGGTGGTCTGGTGGAGCTAAGAACATCTATCTTTATACGAGTATCTTGGTTTCTTGATTTAAAAATGAGTAATGATGGTAAGTTATGAAAATAATTTACCTGTTGTTTAGTTATATATATAGGCTTGTTAATTATGACCCAGGTGACAGTCTCGAAGCAGGCGGGCGCCGTGGTCGAGCCATCATAAGTCATGTAGTAGTCCGTTTCAGGTAACAGGCCCCGTACTGAGAGTCGGTTTACCGGCATTTCTGCTCCTAGATAAATATAAAGAAAATTAATCAACTTTTAGCTGTGTACGGCGATTTTCAATGATTGCGGTGTGATAAGCATTCATAGGTTTTGTTCGAGTCTATACGAGTATAACGCGTACTTTTCACGATATACGATAAAGAAACAGCAAATCAATGGTCATTTAGTACTCTATTAGGTGATTACCTACCTCCATATTTTATATTTTCCAATTCCTCGGTTAATATTCGCAATTCCGGATTGGACAAATCACCCAGCTGAAACATGAGCGCGTATTTAAGCCCTATCTATTGTGTCTATCCCTATCTATTGTATTAGTAGTAAGTTTTCGAGAAAATCAACATAAAGGTGTTACGAGACGCTTGAGTAATATTGCTTGGCTCCGCATGTTTCACTTTAGTGTGTACAAGAGTACAAGCTTACGGTCGCAATATGAGCGAGCCTGTAAACAAGGATACTCTGGGGCTATACCGGAGTCTCGCCTTAATTATACTCACATAAAACATGTATGTCTTATAACATAATGACTAAACGTTTATATCTATTTATGATATACATTTTACTTAAAGCAAATTTATATAAAATATAGCATGTGAATATATGCTTGCTTGTCGGATTGCAACATGTAACTCATTGATTCAGCGGCAATATATACGTTTCCGTAAATGTAGGAAACTATAACAAAACGGCTCTATTCAGTTACACGTAAATAAATTATTTAAATGACCTATGTTTGTGGTATTACATATATGTAAATCAGACTATTGTGTAGTTGTGTTGCTATGCAGAATAGCAAGCTGCATTAGTACGTTTAAGTTTACACACGCAAACTCACAAGTGAAATATGAACCTGCTTGTAAACACACGCCGTCTGAGACTACGACGAACCCCAGTGCTCATTAGACACTCGTAAAACGATCAAATAGTTACTCTAGTTTACTGCAAGAAAACACTGTCTGAGAACAGCGATAAAATCAGTTTGGATCTAATTTAGGGGAGTAGGGGATCTCGCAAGTTTGCCGAGTAAAGACGTTACATCTTGTGTTATCTGTGCTGAAGGTAAATGTTTTATTTTCGGTTACGCAACATGTGGGGTAGAGGGTCATCAATTTAATCAATGTTTACAGGTATCGTATGAGGTACGATCTAAAGATAAAAATTTTACACGTAAAATATTAGATTTCACATAAAGATTATATTCGTTTCTTTCTGTTTGTCTGCCTTTACGTTTAACACTCATTTATCTAATGTATAATCATATGGCAACGTATATCATTAAGAATTCAGTTAGCCCTTACTGGACTTTGGATCCTTTGTGATATTTACAAAAATAATGCAAAAAATTGAAACAGTTGTTCAGTACATGAACAGAACGTAGCAGTTGTTCAGTAATATAAAAATATTTCGCAATATCATTACTGCACCACCGTGTTACCCGATCATACATAAACCACCCTTGTAACGTATACGCTTCCAACATCGGTGCAGACAGCTCTTAATTTGAACTAATAGCTTTGGCGGCTAATCCAATGCCGCACAGAAAATTCCAATTTCCTTAATTAACTATCCCCAGTTTGGTTGAAAGCTTTGAATAGGTGCGGCTACGTTGATAACACGCCGTCGATAACTCCGATTATGCTAAGGCTCAACTAACTGGAATTCCAACAACATCTTGTTTTACAAGACCCTAATAAATACTTATATGTAGGTATACCAACCGTTTAGACAGTTAATAACAAAAATTTACAATTTAATATTATGGATGCTCTGTATTCGTACACCGATGGCATACAGATATATATAAAATGCAAATGTAATCTATTATAATGTCTACAAGAAGGCTACCTTGTTGCCAAAAAGCTATTTAATTAGTATAAGTCCAAACTTAACCAATATAGTAACATTGAGTAGTAGTTAACCTACTAGTAATTTCAAAGGTAATATTAATGTTATAGTGTAGGCGTTCAATAATTCGATTCATTAGTTTTAGTCTGTTAGAATAAAACCTATGGCATTAAGATAAATAATAAACGATTGTTACCATTTTGAACTAGCTGCGCAAATTTATATTTATCGCTGAATAAATAATGAAATTATTAATATTAAATTACAAGTGACAAACTTGCCTAGAGTAATATTTTAGATAATAATGTATGAGTATAGTTAATATAG
>DWUN01000032.1:0-39085 GCA_018249975.1 Passova gellias
TACGTTTAAGTCCCACAATGGAATAGGTGGTGAGCCTATTGCCATGCACCGGGCACATATCCAGACTCTGAGTCACTACTAGATTTAGTGATTTATATATCCTTAGGTATGTCTCAATACTGTCTATATTCTGTCAAAACATAGTTGTGTGTGAGACTCCTCGAGAAAGTGTCACATTAAGCAATGGTAAGACAAAGCCAAACACGTTTATTTGTACAAATATGGGCACATACGAGTATGTTACAGGATTATAAGTTCGAGCCATATTTTCCCTCTTACGTCGTACAAATTTAAGAAATAAGTACTAAATAACGTTCTTAATACGACCATATTTATGATAATAGCGAATTGGTACACTATTAGGAGATTTTGTTTATATCGATATCTATAACCTATATATATCACCTATTACAGGCGTGATGTTACGTTTTTTTTTTTTTTTTATAACCTATGTATTTGTCAGACTGCGCCCGTGACACTATGATGCACTTCCCGGAGCGCGGCATGACGGTGACGGAGATCTGTCAGGGGAACGGGAACTATAGGCCGAATCAGAACGTCGGCGACGTGTACTACTGCGTGGACACCGACGGCTACCCGGTGGAGCTGCTCGACGCCTGGCCGGCCGACCGGTGCGCGAGTCACGCTTAACGACTTAACGGCGACCTATTCAAACGCTGCGACTTTGAATGTACCGCTTAGCGTGAACTAAACGGCGACCTATACAAACGCTGCGAGTTTGATTGCCTGTGACAATATCTTCCGATGACAGTGGAGCAATGTTGACGCTTGTAACTAACGTCTACAAAGGAATTAGTATTATTAAAAAAAAAATGGCTTTTTATTAAATAATTGTCCTACACGATAATTCTTTTGAAAAATATTTTAATATTAATGTTATGCTATAAATAAGTGGGTGTTATATTTGTTATTAATTACAAATAAAAATTAGACTACACCTTTCTGAATAAACGTTAGTTTTTTTGATATACCTAAATTCAAATATCCAATCACTCAAAACTCGGCCAGTTAGAGCCACTAGTTAGAGTAAAACCTAGTTTTATAAAGTTCTTTCTACCTAATTAAAGTTTATCAAACCTACAATCTTAACCTCAAGAGGATTGCTCTGAGACCAATATAAATTACGAGCTGTGTCTCGCGGTTTTACCCGCGAAGTTTTATATCGCGTGGGACTAAACAATAAAATTTATCCTATTTTTCTCATATTAAATATAGCCTATGTTCATCAGGGATAACGTAGGATTCTAATGGAAAAGAATTTTTAAAATCGGTCCAGTAGTTTCGGAGCCTATTCAATACAAACAAACAAACAATCAAATTTATCCGATTTACAATATTAGTATAGATAAAGTCCTCGGGCATTGGAAACTTTACCGATACGGTAGTAAACACTACGATATTTTTGTATTATTAAAATAGATCTTTTTGTAGTAAAATGTGTATGTACATAGAGAAAACAATGTGGCTAATAAATAGGGCATTGAACGTCTCAAATTATGCAATAATACATTTATAAGAGATTAATCTTATTATCTAACATACATAGTTGCGTTCAGCGAGTGGCCTTATCATGTCGTTAAAAATTAAACATTACGTTTTCTCAAATTTCACGGCATAACAAAATTATGTACCTAGTGCCATTGGTCGATAGCGCGTCAATCGAACAATGATTAATCGGATATAGTATTAAATAAAGAACGCCACGTGACACACGCGACCGACAACGGAACGGCTACAGAAGTAACATAGCGTCAATACCGTTTACTGTATACATACGTACTTCGCAAATGGGAGGTCGGTGTGTGGCGCAAGCGTCGCGCAACGCGTGTCACCCGACGCCGCGCGGCCGGCCGCTCGCCGCGCGCGCTCGCCCATCTGGAACAAGTGGTTCGGGTTACCAGCGCCCAGATACACCTGTGCCACACCATTTCATGTTGACCCACGGTGTACGCACTACAGCTCGGTGTCGCGCATGCACTGCAAAAAGAACGAATCGTATAAAAGAATTGAGTTATGACTGTATTGGTAGGATTTTTTCTGTCGTCCGATTGATTAGAAAGTTGCTTTTAACATTGACACTATTAAACTAAAAAATCGAATCACATAATGGTCCGCATCGTTTCTGCTTTATCTATTCGAAATTGTTACATACTGCAAGGGGTTTTCTTGTTGGTATTTTCAGGTACGTTTGTAAATGATATCGGTACAAGCCGCTTCTCAAATTCACCCCTACATTACAACCGTAAATTGGACCCTAATACCTTACGTTTTCATACTAGTTTTTAAATGAGAGACATTGAAAATGTATTCGATCTTACAAGAAGCAGTAACTCCACACTGATATTAAGCCAGTGCTGCCACGGCCGCACCTAACTACACTACCGCTGGCCATACAAGGTCGCTTGCACTTTTGTTATTGTCATTCAGACGCGACTAGCTTTCGCTCTCATACCAATCGGATACCTGTGCCCGTTACCGCTCACCACCTTGACAAACGACAATATTAACAATTACTTGCTTATTGATAGTCAAACTGAGGGCAACATTACAAAGTTAAACTAAGCCCATTATAAGCAACCAATTAATTGAAATATTTTCAAATAGGTATCTATCTGATTGTTATGTTCTGATTTTTTTCACAAAACGCAATTTGTTTTTATTTTAAAGACAAAGCCCAAGACATAATATGATATGAAAAGTCGTTAATCGTTACAAACCTATATTATATATTGAACTAACTAAAATATTCATTTAAAAAACTTGAGCATAAAATTAGTAGAAAAACTCTGCAAAGTATGTCGCGATATAAAATACAAAAAAGAAACTTTTAATTTAAACTTTCTGTACTTGCTCGGGTTTGGAATATCGAAGAGTCGATGCAGACGGTCAGAACTTGAGCTTTATATCCGACGAAGTTTATTGTATCCGATTCGAATATTGTTTTCGAGCAAAAGTTTATAAATACCTTCATTTTCCAATAATTTGTTCGAAAAAACTGAAAGCAAACAGCATAGCACGGATCAACATCAATGATTTTGTGACAATGATTTGAATTTTTTTTTATAAACACCACGTACATACAAAAGTTCAAACCGCAACGGGGACAGAATAAAAGATACCTTATGGAGCTAGATATATAGGACAGTATTCGTCTTCGTCGTTTAGTCCGTATCTTTATCATACTTCGAATGCGTTAAGGGGGAGCGAGACGATATGTGCAATGGAATTCTCTAATAGATCGATTAATTATGAATAAGTAGGTTAATCTTTGAAATCAAGTGTCTCTGTTGGTCACGTGATGAGAGTATGATCGATTGTGTGCTAACACGCAAAACTAACCGTCCGCCGAACAGTGCTGCAATCTACGCTCCCGATCGCTATCATATCGGTGAAATGCCCGCTAGATTTCTCTAGACGCGTTCAATGTTCGATTTAAAAGTCCGCTAATGTAATGAAAGAAAAACGTAAACAACAGGTTTTATTTTAATAATTAATTGGTACTATACCAACCTACTACCAACAACGTACAATGTACTTTCTCACGGATAAGCGTGTACTGAACATATGAAAGTAATTCAATTCAATGGCGTATGAAATTGATTTCCGATATAATATTCAAAACTAATCATAAATATTTCAAAAGCGAATCTTTGTATAATATCTATGGTAATATTAGGCTATAATACATACTAGCTGACCCGGCAAACGTTGTTCTGCCATATAAATATAATTCAATATTTCTCTACTATATTAGGATGTTATTATATTAAACTTATAAACCGTTCTCTTGAATCACTTTATTTATTAAAAAAATCGCATCAAAATTCGTTGCGCATTTTTAAAGATCTAAGTATACATAGGGACATACAGCAGAAAGCGACTTTGGTTTATACTATGTAGTGAAGCTATAATGTGAGCTATAATACAAAGCTATAATATATTATGTAGACGACTGACGCTTATTCCATGAAGCCCCTTGATATGTACGCAATGTAAACGTGCATTGATGTTTGGAAAAGTTCTCTTTAGCTTTATATTCAGAGCACATCTCAAAAGCTCAATCCAATCAGCTAATAGCGGGCGGAGAAACTATTTGAAGGGGCTGTTTTTCTGTCGCAAGCCAAAACTCGTAATAGGTAACAAATTATAATTGTTTTTTTTTTCACTGCTCATTCCTTCAAGGCTCCGACTGTTCAAACATTTGTATAATGTTTGAATATGGAACTATACTAATATTATAAAGGATAAAGTGTGTTTGTTTATCTGTTTATTTGTCCTTCTTTTACGTCAAAATGCAACAACGGATCGATGTGATTTCTGGTATGAATATGACCGGGCTGGAGACTGATATAGGCTATTTTTGTTTGCGGAAAAATATCTCATTTCCACAGGAAAACACGTTACGAGCGAAATAGCAGTTTTATACGTGAACGAAATAAATTCTTATAACTATTATTGGTTCGCCCAATAGATTTTGTTGCAATTTAGGGAGTAGATAGCTTAAAGTCTGCGAACATACAGGTTTCTTAGAAATAGCAATGCAAAGGACGAAATATAGGATAAATTGATCGCACAGTAATTATCTATTTCGATTTCAGCAAACATTTCGAGTAACGGCAAGTTAAAAAAAAACTATTCGTTAAAATAAGATCACATATCATGAAATCTTTATTCGTCACCATACACATTCAAACACGATTATAACACGTAGTGGCATCGATAACTATTATCTTCGACGATAAAGATCACGTACTCCATACGTTGCAAAAATATGATTGCGGCGCGCATTTTGATATGTTTTAAAATAAAAAACATTAATAATTTAATTTTATGAAGCATTAAAAGTCTACTGATACATATTAAGCTAGTATCAAACATGTATCAGTTGTACACTACAATTTGGACATTACTAACGGAATGTTAGTAGGTATTTTTTCTGATTCTAGATTTGGAAAAAAATACCTTTTTTAGATTTTATTACGCAAAACGTTAAAAAAAAATGCGGGGAATTTAATTTTTGTCAAACTTCAATTGATAGGAACAATTTTGCTTTTTATAGTTTTACCTTTGGCGAAGATGTACTAGAGAATTCTCAAATTACGGAAATTAATGCAAACACACCAAAGTTCGTAGTTTTTGTTAGGTGTCATCGATCCCAATTGAAACTCGATACATATATATGTCCGAACCTAATGGCACTATATGCGTAATAAATACGTGAACCGAAATGTGAAGATATTTAAAATTTAATTGTTCGGAAAACCGCTAAAAGATTTGCTTTAATAACCGGTAAGAAAAAGAAACGTGCAATATACACGACACATCAAATTAATCTCGAGGAAATTTTTGTAAAGGCTCTTATTATTATGTGTCAACAAGCGGACAACCGTACCGACGCGTTTTATCAGAACAATGAGAAGACCACGGGTTTAATAATCGAGGGCACTCGATCGAGGGTGGATCCGAAGGGTGCGCGGCTTCTCGCCACTTGGACACGTCACGCCCGTTAATGATAGCGCGAGAGGCGCGACCACCGCCGCTACATTTAGGTCTCGTTAGTTCGCCTTTGAAACAATGCAATGAAAAAAATATCCAATTCATCAAAACAAACATTCACACATTTAGCACCACTACGAAAATATTGTTACAAAAAGATTTTCATTAAGTTGTAAGTAAACCGTAGAACTCTTAGCATAGAACTATTATGACATTGAACAGTATTGTTTTTATTTATTACCAAAAAATGTATTTTAAATAGTGAACAAGTTTTAACTTTATAATTATGACTTCTAATTCCTAACATTAGTGTACGGCACTGCTTCTCTTAAGTATAAGTGACATATTATGATAATTAATGTATAATAAAACTCACCCTGTTAACAGCATTTTTAAGCCTTGTATATCGTGCAACAACTTATATTAATGTTTTTTTACTTTCATTAATACCGGTGGTTAATAATTTCTACATGTATGCAGCATTAAGTTCTTGAGTTGTCATACTAACGATTTCTTTAATAAGTCAGCCAATATGGTAAAATGTTGGAATAAAGAAAAGATAATGTTACGACATTTCTTATGTACCTACCCGTTGTGGTGGTCATTCGGAAAGACAAGTTATCGTCAATGGTAGTTTAATATATGCAAGGTTAATTATATTATATACAACAATTAGGAAGAGCTGTATTAACAAAGAGAGAGTATGTATTAGAATAGTAAGACAATTGGCTTGAAAAATTTGAGGAAATTGTAACACATTTGCCAAGCAATTGAAAATCACCCTAATTATTGAGGCTAGAAATACTAGTGTAAATCACTTTATTGTTAGTAATGAGACCACTAGCTTTAACTTAGTGTTCTTTTTAGAGCCAAATATCACGAAATTTATATCATTAGCTTGGCAATATACCATTCAACACGGAACAGATACCAAAATGAAATACCCCGCCAAAAGGCCGATATGGATTAATAGATAAAATAAACGTAAGAGTTGTTATCTGTGAAGTCAAATTATGATGATTCTTGATTCTTTGATGTGATCCAAATGTGATAGACTAGAGAATGCAACCTTTCATGCACAATATTGTTTGAATTTCTCCAAATATATTCCTGAGTTACAGGTGTTTCAAAATGTCATTCACTACAATTTTGAAATAAAAGGTTTAACCATTTGCTTGTAAGATTTGAACAATTAATCTTTGTTGAAAATATGAATATAATCCACTAAAAAATATTACTTCTTTTGAGTCCCTTGCATTTTAAAGGATGAAATAATTATTATCAGCTGCAATTAACTAAATGCTCTCATTTTGAACTCAACATAACCACTATTATACAGATTATAATATTTTATTGTACAGCATTATAGAAATAATAGACAAGACTAACCAGATACAGATCAATACAATTTAGCAGTCTTACAGCTAATAAGCCATTTGTTCCAGATGTCAATAATTCCAGTTTAGTTTTATGCTATTTTATGTAATGTTTATAACTTATGGTTTATCAACAAATATACTACAAAAATATAGTAAATAGGTATATGGAGATGGAAAGATTTATTAAAGATTAATATCTATCCTTAATTATTAGTTTTGCAAATTTAAAAGAAGTAATGACTTAAAGTATGTCAACAACCATACTATAAAATTATAAGGAATACAGATGTATAGAAAGACAGACTTAATTTGAAAGTTTACGAAAATTATTACATTTGCAGATCTAAAGAAAGTACTGTAATGGATAGACCATTGCCCAAATAACTGAGTTGGTATTTAAAGTTTTATCACCAAGGTAAGAAATGAAAAAAATTTTTTTTTTTATTATTCTAATTAGAAAATAAAATGTTCTTAGAAAACAGACCTACTGACCTTATAAAAGCGTCACGTTTTCTCCACCTTCATGCGATCCGGTTTGCCACATCAGTGCGGATTCTAACCACATAATAACCGAATACGAGTATCACAACAATGCACTTTCCACAACAATCAATTACTCATACGCTATTATTTTTAATTTAATATCCTTAGCACTGTACGCCCACAAGCAGCGAACCGACACAAACAGCATTCAGTCGGAAGCTTAATTTCTATAGACACAAGAAATGTCAATAATTCAGACCAACAGCGACGAAAAACTAAGTACACGCTATATTTTTTTAATATGTCATTAATTATAAAACGTTTACTTGTATATTCATGTTACAAATCAACCAATACCTATATATCAACCACATAAATGACGGAAAATATATAAGGAGCGATACTACAGTACGTATTACATAGACCCGCTTCCATAATTGTATGCGAGACTTAGGTATAAACAGGGCTGCCAGTAGTTATGTAAAACTCAGATATACAGCCACAGGGCTCCCGGGAATAACTTGAACTAAAATTACAATATAGAAAAAACCAATAACCATAGCAAAACCTTTGGAATAAAAATCTAATGTCATTCATAATAAAAAATGTAGTGCTTTTTAAACTTTTATTTAGCGACATAATTTGTTACTATAAATACAGGATTGCAGGATGAGGTATAAAAGTATTTACTTTCAATAATACTTTAGTCATTAATATATGAACTAAAAATATACGAAATTTAGTTTGAAATTTAAAAAATAGAACTGTTTTTCATGACAGAAGTTTTTATTTCCTTAGAATTGTTTAAAACTGCGTCGCTTTTGGACACTGGAACCCTATATATTATATTCCATATTATTAAGTAACTGTAAATATTAATAAAAATTGTATTATCATTAAAAAAATTGTCAGGTGAAATATTCAATGAGTTATGTGTATATAAAATAAATGCTTTGCCCGAATGTAAGCTATATATTTATTATCATTTAGATAACATGCATAAAATGCTGTGTGGAAATGTATTAGTTGTATTTTCGTACACTGGCATTGCCAAAGTCTTAAACCGATTAATTAATGTATATTGGGTACCAACTTTATAGTAAACTGACGTTACGTACCGCGGCCAAACACTCGCGTTCCAAATAGTTAAAAATTGAATGTTAATCGTGACATATTTTCGCGCGAAATTTAATGTTTAGTACTTGGTTACTACAGTATATTTAATAGATTAAAATATCGCTACACTCCTAATTCAATTTTCTTCAGATATCATTGATTGCGGGTAAATCTTTCCATACGTACTTTCTTTTCTTTTGGCTAGCACATTTTTTCAAGAATACAATTTTTTATATCTGATCTTAAATTTTTTATCATTAATAGTTCTGTGAACTAGCCCTTAAGAGTTACAAATACAAATTTAATGCAAATTAAATCTGTTAAACAAGAAAAAGTTGGGTAACAGAATAAAAACCATATTTATAAATTCATATTAGATTCCTTAATTTTCATTTTTTACACCTTTGTAACGTGAGCGTTTTAATTTATAGAATAACACAACACTTTTTCTTCCTTCTCCAGCGAGATTCAGCAGAACGTCGCTTATATGCTTTTTGCAGGCGTTTTTTATGAGACCGGTGGCCTACATTTTGACTAATTCTAGAGTCTTTGGATTGCACCCGAGCACAGTCGCATGGAGACCCTATCCTGGTGACAGTATCCATAGCACTCGGGCATTTTCTCTTGCTTTTGATGCATTTCTTATAACACTTATCAGGTTCTGGACAAGGCGCTGGTCTAGGTCTGTGCTTGTGAGCGCTGCATGTCGGCGCAGAAACGCATGGTTTCAGACTTTTCGTTGAGTATACAGCTGTAACATGATAGTATTTGTATAAAATGAACTACATAGTTATATTGAAAATACTAGAAAATTCTGTATGAATTACTTTACCGACATACATACACTTATCTGCATCTAGATAATATGCGATTAACACATTAAACATAGAGAAAAAAAAACAGCAAAGTCATTTAAGAAATGTATTTCACGATGCTACAATTTCACATTTCAGATGTTTAATGAAAATGGGATTTAAAACTATTTATTTAATTGACTAAAAAACTATCTGAACGGTGAAGATAATATTTTGAATCAAAGCAAGCTCGTACAGATACAGAAAGAGGCACGGAGTGCCCGGGGAGGTCACGTTAGTTCTCGTTGTTTATATCAAAGAATTTCGCAACAACGCTTGTTTCTTTTAAGTCTTCCTCTGTGCCCTTTCCCTGAGCAACAATCTGTATTCAATCTTGGTGTACCCTTCTTCCTAGTGTGAGCCAAGTAACTGTGGCTACCCGTTAATCTGTCCTTCTTTCGCATTTTGGCCTCTTTAGACTTTTTCTTCAGAAATTTTTCTACTTCCGCTATTTTTCTTGGATCAGTCCCACTTTTATACTTTCCGCAGCTTGCGCATCTTGCTTTCGATCTGGTGGACATAATGGAAACAGCACTGCGGCATGGTCTTATCCCTTTGGAGATGGTTTTTTTCAGACATTTTTCCGGGTTCTGGCAAGGAGGTGGTGTGGGGTGACATCGTACCGGCGTGCACGAGGCTGACGGAGTACAAGGTGGATGGATTGCAGGTGCCATTGGTATTACTCTGAAAATGAAATAGCCTTTTGTAAAATGAAATTGTCATATAAAAATTAATGATTATTACAAACAGGAGTAAAATAAAAAAGAAGCCAGCATTACTTTTTTCTCTGCTATGTTTTGTCTAAAGTATATAGTATGTATATAAGATATCTTCTGAACTTACCTATAAATTTTACTTCACTTAGGAAATATCTGACACAAACAATAAACTGGAACGAAGTTGATTTCGCGAAAATGCGTTACAAGCGATTATACGCAAAACTTAGTTTTGAAACATCCACATAATATCTAATTATGAGCGATACTCACAATACTTGTTCATATTGTATTGTTGGTTATAACTTGTAGCTGATTGCCCAGACTCGCCTCCAGCCTCGATTTACACTACGAAATTAAAGAATAACTAATTTATTTATTCCCAGTTATTCTATACATGATATAAGCGTTGCCTGTAATCTTCGTACAATATCAATACACATGTTACTTAAGTACGCTAGCAAATTGTAAATAATATATATCTACCACATTTCTAACATAATTATGTTAATTTTAGATATCTCAATCGGTTAGTAAAGTTCAAAACTGCAGTTATGCGTAACGATTACAGACAAATTCCTTCCAGATACCGGCGGAGCTCGACCCTGCAGATACTGGATCCAATTATAGTATTTAATTGCAATATAATTGCAATTAAATACTATTTTTGTGTATTCCGTAATTCTCATGTTATGAACACTCAGTGTTAATATTATTTCAATATTACATAGCAGGAAAAAACTGGCTTCTTTTTACCTACTTAATAAATTGACAAAACTTTACAACCAATGAGTATTCTTTTATATACTTGTCGAAATCGGCTAAGCTTTAATCCTCTATCAGTAATTCAGCAACTTACCCATAATATTTCTGTTATCATGCAGTGTTTGGATATGGAATGAAACTGATTATATCATTACAGATTTATTTCTTATTATTGATTTTTGTGGCCATTTTTTTAAACTACAAATTTTGCATTTTTGACAGATTATTGTGATTGATCTTCTCTTTTTCAATATTGACAATAATTATTAATTATTCTTTCACCCTATTGTACATGGACAGCAGTTAGATAAATGTTCCATATTATTGTATAATTACAACAATAATACATATCTATTCAATGCAAAACAAACAATTGTAAAATATTAATAACAGAACACTTAAATAATCTACAAATAGATAAGTGTTAAATCGTCGCCTTCAATTAACTAGACCGGGAAAGTAAATGAATAAAAAAAATCATTGGTTCTTTAAAAATACATACTTACTTTTTACGAATAATTCGATTAAATGGATAGGTCATATTAACAAAACAAAGACTTTCAAGCTTAGGCATTTATTGGAAAATGGTGTAGCTTGATTAACATAGAATACAAGTTTAACAAGATAACAGTAAATAAAATAATTTGTACATATCATTTTATATTCAAATACTGCATAATGTATTTAGCTACAAAATATTAAACATTTTCTTTCATTATACTTTCTTATACGTGTATAATTATGTAGTACATATTAATTTAAAATTATTAGTTTTGCAAACTAATTTATGACATAGTTTTATTTAAATGACCAAAAGTTCGTGTGGTTTTTGCAGGACATTTTGAAGTTGCAATAGTATATATATACTAGACACACAAGGCAATGTGCGCTTAGCATGTTAACAACGCTAAGTAGCATCACAAAAACAGCTGACACCATCTGATACTGATGAAAACTATTATTCATAAAGCATCACTATTTATTTGTAAAACATGCGATTTGGAAATATAGGCACTCTGGGATAAAATGTGAGTTACCATCGAGTTATAAATACATTGCAGAACAAATGTGACACTAGACATGAACAATGAAAATATTGGAGATCTTGTATTGTCGAGACTAGTGCCACGTAAGATTAAAAAGTAAAAATCAAAGATAAATAAATCAATTAATCAAAATATGAGATTTGGCTACATTTGCATAAACTGTCAATTGTGCCTTTAATGTTTGAACAAACAAAGTGATGTGATAATTATATTAATACGGTTACAAAGCACTCTTCTTAACGTTATTGGGTAGTAGACTCTTCTCAGGTGGAGTCATGTGGAAGTGTGGACAGTGCTTCAGTTTTCTTTCTTCGATGTAGATTCCTGATAGGTCGGTGGCTGATCCTGAAATGTAATTAAAATTAATACCTCAAAGTTATAATTATTAATGTACATATAGTTTTAATATTCTCATAAATGATTTTAAAAATCGAATAAAATATCGAACACAGGAAAAGATCAATTTATTAATTTATCATTGTAACTACAATATTTTTTTAAGGGTTAAGAAATTAATGAAAAAAGTAATTAAGAAAGAACGACAGGTTATATACAGCTAACAACAATAAGCAATACAAAGAAATTTACAATGAAAATTAGTTTACAATTTAATACTTAAAAAAAAACCCACACAGATGTAGATAATGTGTCGTGGATTACTCACACTATATGGAGGTGGTACATAAGCCGTTTGGGGCTTGTTAGGATCGTAGTATGCGCTTTGCGCTGCCTCGGCAGCTTTAGCATCTGAAAATGTTATTCAAACTACTGCAAACACCACACTGTGTGTTATATAATGTAATACACATACTTTAAATTCACACTATCAAAGATACATACTACATACAAAAAATATTTGTCAACGATAATGTACATCTAAGCAGTTTCCATTCTAATTACCGTAACAGCAGTATTGTTACAAAAAATTAAGCAAGTACAAAGCATACTTCTCAACAACTACTCACACACGCAGGAGCGTCGGCATTTGGTTATATATCTTTAATATCCTTTAAATGTAATAATTACAAAAATTAGATTTTGTTTATCAATTTTTATCTGTTAGAATTTGTTAAAAAAGTATATTTTATATTCAATTGTCAAAAAAAACTATCTATATTCAAGTCATAACAGTAATACAGGCAACAAGATCTTTCACATAATGTAGCAATAATTTATCGATGGCAATAAGTTTTTTCAAGTAAAGTGGGAAATTATTTCTCAAATACATCCTTTCTTCTGTTTTGATGTAATCTTTTTAAAGTGGTCTGTCTCACCCTGTGCGGACATGCCGGCGCCCGCCGCGGGGGCGAAGCCACCGGGATAGCCGGGGGGCATATTAGCCATTCCTGGGTAACCCGGGGGCGCTGAAGCTGGGTAACCGGGCGCTGAGGGCCAACCTGAGGCGGCAGTGGCGCCGCCCGAGAAGCCCGACGCCGCGGGGTAGCTCGCACCCACTACACCTGGGTAAGGAGGAGGGCTGTTGGACACGAACACGGAGTTCGGCGCTGGTTGATCTGGGAACGCCTGAAATAACATTTTTTTACAAGCGTTTATTTAACATTGAATGTTTGTTTGTTCGTCTCAAATCTTGCAAATTAATTTTAAAACAGCTATCCTTAATTGATTGAGCTAAAATTTTACATACATATTTAGTTTGGATGACAATGCATGGTTAGCTAAATGACGTCATAGTATATGAAATATAGCATACTAGTTATTTTTTATGCTTTGTAAACTTTTTTATGTTCTAAGTTCAAACAAGTTCTAAATATGATTTAATTGAAATATTATTTGCTTTTTTAGAAAATGCACATAAAAACTTGCAACTATGTAAAATAAAAAAGAAACTTAAGATAAAACAAAAATTAATTTGATGACTATAGACAAATCGACATCAATAAATAAAGTCAAATAGGACATATATAGTAGTGCTAATATTAGGAGTTACGTGTTAAATCATAAAGTTTTCTTCATGTGTCAATGTCGTTTATCATTGTCCGCTCATACAGCCCATTTATCTATCGGAGTGCACTAGTTAGTGAGAGCTAGTCAAAGTGATTGTGTTAAAACTATAAGCAAGTTCTATACTGACACTGTAGGGAGGCACCCAGCCATAGTATCCTTGAGGCGGGGGCGCGTACGCTGGAGGGGGCGCGGCGTACCACGGGCCTGTGGGCGGCATGTATGGCGGCGGCGGTGCATCCGGAGCGGCGTGTCGAGAAGCTGTAAGAAAACAATAGTAACTATATATAAAATTAGTCTTTACTTAGTATGTATAATTGAGCCGGTGGCGCATATTTATATTGCTACCACACATAAAGATCTACAAATTATGCACATCTATGTAAATTTAAACATGTGAATTCAATGACAAATAACGTTCATTTTACATTGGTGTATTAGTCAACAGTTATCATGTAGTAAACAATATGATAAGGTTTACTGGCATCAGCATTTGATAAAAGAACTCACTGATTACCATTTTAAGTTTCTACATATATCCAACAAATTTTGAATGTACAATTAATGTAATGCTTTTACAAGACTGTTTTCACGTAATGTAAAAACTTTTATGTGAATATCACTTTTACTACTCCCTGCAACATATTATACTTTAATTACCATTACATTGTATTTTACTCATGTTAACATTATATTATAAGACAAAAACAAATTTAGTGATAAACAAACACTATTGAAATAGCAACGAAAATTTTTGATTTAAATTAAACATTACATAAACGACAGATGCAACCCATTATATACTTTTTGGTCCATTCATAAAATATATACATTACAATATTGTTGTTGTATATTGTCAGCATGGCCTATCAGACACCAACCTTAAATCTTCCCATTATCAGAGTACACTTGTTTCCAATAATGCAACAATAGGAAGATTAAAATAAATCATTGTTTACTTTGGTGTCAAGAGTATTAAAATTTTATTACATTTGTCAAATGTGTAGCGAGCGAAACAAGACTTTTCTCATTATTGCATAATATGCAGAATGTATGATTACATGCCTCAGAAGGAATAATAAACTTAGATATTGGCTGTTATCATTAGATAACAGATGGCAGACATTGTAGGTAATGTAAATAACAGTGAAAATCTCTCTAAAGTAAGCAAATTTCACTCACCGAGATGTGCAGCCTTAAGCATAGCCTGCCCAAATTCGATTGCGCCACCTGATTTGAATGTTAGCTTAAATTTCACTTCGCCAATGAAGTTACCATTGGGCTGTGCACGAACTTGACCCTTAATAAAATTTGCTGAGAACATGGGTTGTTCAACTGTTACCTAAAAACATTGATATAAATTAATTACACAATCTTTCAAGGAAGCAAATTTATTAACAAAACTATTATAAATGGCATGGTCACCTTATTTACATAGAACCCTTATGTATATCCAGGATTAAAATACATTATGTGTAGCTCTATCAACTCCGCGATCCCCCAATGATTGCCAGGTACAAAATGAAATAGTTTCTGTTCAGAGTATCTCTACAGCCTTATACTTATTATAACAAAGTTGAAATACTTAACTAGGTTTCACCGTGACAGTGTATTTGAAGAGAATACTTGTTCATTCATGTTAAAATGTGATTATGAAAATCATAGAATATTTAATGGTATAGATTCAACAATACATAATTAATCAGAATTTTTAAAGTTTAAAATATAACTGCATTATAAGTATGTAACTTAAGGGATAGCATACATTGTTTAAACATTTCAATAACAATGACTAACATTCTATCAGTTGCATGACATAATTATTCAATCAATAAAATTAGTACCAAAGACTTTTATAGACCATAGACAAACATAGATAAACAAAAAAATAGGTCTAGATGCTAATAATAACAGTACTATACTAACTATTACATAATAATAACAGTAACACCATTTACTTACATCCTGCAAGGCTATGAAGGGAAAACTGAAGGACCTCATGGTATCCGAGTTATTCTTGGAATTGTATATCATACGATGGGTAGTGAGGTACATCCTCCCATTCTTTGTACCCTTGAATTGTGGTGTGTCATTGCCGTAGAATTCTACAACCACATTGTCCGAGAACAAAATAATACTGGAACAAAGATGATGTGTATTTAAATGTATCATATAATTCTAAGCCTATGATTCATTTAAGTCATGCTTTTGAGGTATCAATTATATAATACACGAATAAATACCCTATTTTGTCACATAACATTAGCAGAGAAATAAGATCTACTTTGAATACAAAATATATTTTTAATTTTTGTTACCAAATACATGTTTCTTCACTATTAATATATGTCTAACTTTTTCTCAAAGCAGTAAAGGTTATTTTAGGTTAGGTATGTTACACTAAACTAAAGTAGCAACCATGTTATGCGCGATTTCCGAAGTCCACAATATTACAATTGTGTTTTAAATTTGATTAAGCAGTAAGTGGAAGTATTTTCCTTGTTGTAATTATCTTCCAGACCTACTCCATTCCAGCACTTGCTGCCCAATGTGTCTGGAGTTTAGAAATGGTCTATAAAGGCTTACCTTTGGACATGGTCTATAAGGGTCTATAAAGGAGTCCCTTAGGACATTGGTTGATTTGATCACTGTCAGTGGCAAATAACACATTTGCTTATGAGGGCATATTAAAGTGGTTAATGCTAGTGGTTATCGTTAGACAACAATCATTATACTTGTAAGAGGCACTAAAGTTGGTACCCATATCTCCAATGGGCGGATCCCACAGCCAAGCAGTGAGTAACATTAAAAAACATATATGGTTCACATAAAATTCATATATTACATGAAAATTCCTTACGAAAACTGTATGGTAATATGCATAAGCCATAAAAATAATTCACTGGTGTATTTTAATAGCTCATGCTGTTAGTTTAAATATTGCATCATGTATATGTAGCAGAAGAAAGATATACAAAATAACTCATATCTACCTAAAAAGCGAATATTACATTAATTACATTCTTTGCAGCAACACTTTAAGCGCAGATCATGAAAACATGTAGACAGGTAAATTCGTGAGTCATGATTATTGTTATCGTTATCAATAATTTTCACTCACCATTCTCCGGCATGTATAAGCACACCGTGATCGGCGTGAGCAGTATTGAGAGACATCACCACAAGGTTTATGAATAATACAAAGCAAAATTATTTTCTTTAGAAATATTTAAAATTACTGCGCAAGCAAACTCTAGTATACTCGAACTTTTCTGACACCTGCAATTTGTCAATTCACTTCAATTCCAGCAATCCTTCCAGTCATAGCAAGTTTTGACATTAATGACAGTTCTCGAATAATTTTAACCCGATCGTGCTATCAATGTATTTTATGGTATATGGGTATAGAAGAATACTGTTTAAAAGTCAAACCCATAATAAAACGGAAAGATAACAATCATCAATTACAAACATTTCAAAACTAAGTGATTCGTCATATTTCACAACACAAGTATGCTGTAGTTTTGAAGTAGAATGAGTTTGTAATTTACGCTGTTTATTCTTGCCTATGACACTTTTGACAGTAACATAAATGACGCGCGAAATGCAAGAACAGTGTAAACTTGTTATTTATAATTTTCCATTTCTAAACTCTTATTTTTATATATAAATTTACATTTATACCCTCGTTTCGTATTATTAATATTCAAGCAATGTAATCAGGAAGATGGAAGCTGTGAAACAAGATACCAAGTTAAATCCAATTAAACCGATAAATGTAGACACAGTACATAAAATATGTTCTGGCCAGGTAATTGTAATGAAATAAAATTAATTTCATTTTAATAAGATATGAGTTTTAAACATAATTTTAAGTAGGAAGCTTAAATGTAACTATTGTTAATTTTAATTTTCACTTTACGTGTAATTCGTTCTTATTATAAGAAGTTCAGCGCACTTATATTATATTATGTACGCATTTATAATTTACACTTATTAACATTTATAATTTCATATTCTAAAAAGGTGGTACTTAGCTTAGCTGTTGCTGTAAAGGAATTGGTTGAAAATTCGCTGGATGCAGGTGCAACAAATATTGACGTGAGACTAAAGAATTATGGCCTTGATTATGTCGAAGTTTCTGACAATGGCTCTGGTGTCTTGGAACACAATTTTGCTGCCTTAGGTAAAGTCCATTAATGCATTTTTTTATCTACTTGAGTAATTTAATACTTAAAGTTAGGTTTGATATATCACTCGTTTCGAACGGTTCTAGAAGTTTTAATCCATCAATTTTAAAATTTTGAATAGTATTTTTACTCTAGTACCTACACAATAATTAGATTTACCCCACCAACATGTGATAAATTATATAGAACCATCATTACTATGACTTATAAAATGTTTTTCATACAGTCAAACTGTAAATTAATTAACAGTGCAAATATTTTCAATGTAGAGAAAGGTTAAAATTATACTTATTTGTTTAAGCATTAAAATATCACACTTCAAAACTCAATGATTATTCTGATCTACTAGAAGTTAAAAGTTTTGGGTTTCGTGGGGAAGCCCTAAGTTCGCTTTGTTCCCTGGCAGACCTTACAATAACTACAAGGCATATAAGCAGTGATTATGGTATGTAATTTGTATTAGGTATCGTACTGAAGTCCCTAGTTGTTATGAAACAAGGCAACATATTGTTACATACATTTTGTTGCCTTATATCATACAGGATAATAGATTTATGTTTAAGAAAAATAACTAACTTGCTTAAAGATGACTACACTTTGAATGTGTACAAATTATCGTGATGGGGTAACAATTACATCATCAAGAGAAAACACAAATTCGAAGCTCAAAACAGTATGTTTTTGTACCCTAAGTAGGTGATGTACCCGAGACCTAGTAAAAATATCACAATATCTACTTGCAGCCAGTATGTTGTATGTTGAAAAAGTTATACAGTATGTATAAAGAAAACATTTAATTCAAATTATAACATTACACATTTCAGCTACAAAAATTCAGTATGATCACAAGGGTAACATAGCCAACAAGACTCCTTGTTCTCGTCAAGTTGGGACAACTGTAACCTTGTCCAACTTATTTAAAACACTACCCGTAAGGCAAAAGGAATTCCAGAAAAATGCTAAAAGAGAATTTAACAGAATGACAAATTTATTGTATGCTTACTGTTTAATTTCTGTAGGAGTAAAGTAAGTAAAATATGTCATAGTACTAGAAATGAATTTTATTGAACAGTCAGATTCTATTAAGGACTTATGACTGTTCAAGACTTAAAAATAATATCATTTATCTATCAACAACAGTTCTTGCTTATTTCTTTTTCAGAATCACATGTACGAATCAAACAAGCAGTAATTCCAAATCTTTAGTTGTTGCAACCCAAGGATCTACATCATACAAAGATAATTTAGCTTGTGTATTTGGTGTGAAACAGTTGCAAAGCATTTTAGAAATAAAGACAGAGTTAGTGTCAAACATCAGAGACAATATTTTCAAAGGCCTGTCTGGAGTGGTGGCAGAAAGTGAAGAGACTGTAAATGTGGAAGATATTGAGATTGATTTATCTGAAGATTCCAATGACACTGAAAATAATGATGCAAAACAATCGGATCCCATGCCACCATCACAAAAATCTCAAGGATACAAGAATGTTGCCAATCCCTTAGAATTAGTGGGTTTTATTTCATCTTGTGCACATGGCAGTGGTCGATCTAGCACTGATAGGCAATATTATTATGTCAATTCCAGGCCTTGTGAACCAACAAAAATAATTAAACTTGTAAATGAAATATATAGACAATACAATTCAAACCAATACCCTTTTGTTTTCATTAATATTAATTTGGATAGAACATCTGTAGATGTCAATGTGACTCCCGATAAAAGAAAAGTATTTTTAACTAAAGAAAAGGCTATAATGGACATAGTTAAAGCATCTCTTCTGAAACTTTTTGAGAATATTCCTAGAACTCTAAAAGTAGAATCATCTAATATTTTCAGTCAAATACCAGATGTTAAACCGGATCTCGATCAACCTCGAATATTTAATTCTTTTATAAAACAATTTAGTAAAGATAACCATTCTATGTGTGATATATCATCAAATAAATCGGACAATATAAAACAAGTAGAATTGAAAAGAAAATCGACTACTTTACTAGATTTTGTTCATTTGAAAGCCAAAAAGATGAATAATGATGAGAATAACGAACATGAAGAAAGTGATACAGCTATTACAGATCAAGATCCCTGTGAAGAAATAAAAGTGAATACAAATACAATACCTAAGGTACAAAATTTGGAAGTGGAAAAAATTGAAAACATGTCCAAATTTAAATCTTTGTTAGAGGACAGTCAAAAAGAAATCATGTATTTAGATGATGGTGATATACCAGACACTCAAATAAGAAATATAAATGATATTGTAATTGAACAATCCCACACCATTTCCTGCAAAAATAAAAAGACACCATCCAAAGCTGTTTTATCAACAAATACGGCACATAGGAACAAAGTGGTAACTGATAAAGAAGAAATTGGGAAGTGTAAAAGGAAGACTGTTAATTTTCAAACGTCACTGGATCATGTGATAGCACTTACAGATATCTACAATAAACAGAAATATAACATTGCGCCAGAAAGGATCAAGTTTAAGGGTGAAATTAGTCCTGTTTTTAATCAAAAGTGTGAAGAAGAGCTAAGTAGAGAAATATCTAAGGATTCATTTAAACAGATGAAAGTAATTGGACAGTTTAATTTGGGATTTATAATAACACGTTTAAATAACGATCTGTTTATTATAGATCAACATGCTACAGATGAAATATATAATTTTGAAACATTACAAAAGACTACGGAACTTACTCATCAGAAATTAGTTATGTAAGTAATAAAAATCTGCACTTATGTAAAAGTATAAATTCCAATTTATATTGGAATATTAAGGCTTTATAAAATTTCTGGATGTAAGTGCATGCAGTTTATGGGCATCCTATTTTAAGTTGCCCGTAGGAAACAATTTTGGAACTCAATTTTTTCTTCATAATAAAACAGAAAGTTAGTTAGACTGTAGCTATTAATAAATGACTAAATCTCTTTGTATTATAGACATACAAATATGTGGTGTTTTCGGAAACGTGTGAAATGTTTACTGCGACTAGGTGTTTGTATCGACTTTAAAATGAGACTGATCTGTTACCAGTCACAAAATTATGACCAAATTGAACAGACAAATTTTTGAAAGTGTGCACTATTCAAGCTATTATTTATAAGAAATATTAATTACGGTTTATTAATAATTATATCTTTTTCTATTCTCAAAACTTAAATAGAAATGGACATATTTGAGGATTACAAAATCTATGTTACAGTCCTCACCACTTGGAATTAACAGGGGTAAATGAACAGATCTTAATGGACAACTTAGAAGTTTTCAAGAAGAATGGTTTTACTTTTGAGATTGATGAAACTGCCCCGCCCACAAAGAGAGTGAAACTTCTAACTATTCCTATGTCAAAAAATTGGATATTCGGAAAAGAAGACATTGAAGAACTGTTGTTTATGTTAAGGGTTTGTATACACCTTAAATCATTTAAAATTTTACATAATCAGAATGATACTCTTTACTTGTCTTAAGATTAGAATTATACATTTACGTTGTCATTTTTGAACAAAAATCTTTGTCTGCACAGGCCCTTCTATTTATCAAATACTAGATAAGATTATAATTTATATAGGTTTACATGTTTGTAGGAATCACCATCTGAATACTGCAGACCCAGCAGAGTAAGAGCAATGTTTGCTTCACGAGCTTGTAGAAAATCTGTCATGATAGGATCCGCACTTGGGAAGGCTGATATGAAGACACTTGTTGATCATATGGCAGAAATAGATAAGCCATGGGTAAGGAAATTTATCTTAAAAAAAACCCTGAACTACACATTTTTTTGTAATCCCGAGTATTCTATTTGTAATCTTCTAACTGAATTTTGATTTTTCAAAAAGCTTAGAGAACTTTTGATTTGTAGTAAAAATTGAACCATTTCTGAGACGTTCAGGAAATAGGTTTTTAAAATTTCCTGAAATATAACTTGCTGAAAATATTTAATTTGATATGAAGAACTTTGTTGAGATAAAACTAGGAAAATTAAATTCATATATTAGAAATGACTAGGATTTTTTGTGATTAGCTTTTTTGTTTGTTCTAGAACTGTCCACATGGCAGACCTACAATACGTCATTTAGTGAATCTAGCGATGACACATACGAGTATACATGACAGTTGATTCGAAATAAATCTTGAAATCATGGAAAAATACATTTCACAATTATGTTTGAATTAAAAGAGATTATTAATATTTAACATATTTTATTCATACACTAATAGTTTTGAATACATTAAAACCTGTATGAGCGGTAGTTACCATTACTCCTGGAATTTGTTTATGCCAGTGAAGTTCCTTTATGTCTGTCTGTCCTTGGTGAATAAATAGAAGTTGTGGAGGAAGGTTCTGCAACAAAGATGATTTTTTATATTGTAAATCCATTGGAGATCACTCTAAATACTCATATAGGTGTTTTTTTCGAACCCTTTGATTTTTAATTGACTTCAAAAAGGAGGACGTACTCAATTCGACTGTTTTTGTTTCCACTGCTGGCCACAATTCTCTCATAGTGAGAGGCTCTTTATTATATAAATTTATGTGCATGTACTTTGTAAAGAAAAATACTTTACCTTCAACTCTTCATCAATCACCTCATCATCATCTCTTTCAACTGCCAAATCCCACAATGCAACCTGATTGTCCTCGCCAGCTGTGGCTAACACGCTGGGTTCTGTCCAGTGCCATTCAACTGATGTAATTGGTGCTGTATGATGCTTGAAAGTTCCAACTGGTGTACTGCTGGTAAATTGTCTCAAGTCCCAGATTTGAAGAAAACCATCATCCCCACCTGTAAAAACGTCATGCGTACATGACCTTAACCAGCCAATTTTTTGTCTTGTTTGTTGATCAAAGTTTGTGTCATGTCACACTTCAGACAAACATAAAAAGTACATTATTATTAGACAAACATAAAAAGCATATTAAATACACAAAAAGTACAGCTCTGTTTGTTCAATAGGAATATTTTTTATTTTATCACATTATAAGTTACGCAGATAAAAATATGAGGTTAAAAATTACTTAAAGCAGACATGCGATTTATAAACATACCACTGGCTATGAAAGGTTCTTTACTATTCCAGGAAATTACATTGATGTCGTTCTGGTGTGCATTTTCAGCTGTCAGCATGCAAGCTTTGTTCGGTGCTGCTCTGGTATCCCAAATTCGTATTGTCTTGTCCACTGAACAAGTGGCTAATACATTTCTGTAATATAGTGATAGCTTATTCAATTCTTTGTTACAAGAGTTTAACTAAAAAAAAATATTAAGTTCTTCATATTGGGTTGCTAACTGCAACCCTTTTTGCGTTTCATCAGTGAGCATGACTTTCTCTCGCAAATTTGGGAGGCCTAAAGCATGCTCCATCACAGTGCTCCAATATGGGTTGCTGCACTGGCAATTGGGACTGATTGCTTATCATCGAAACATGGCAACCCTTGTGTTCCATGCAAACAGTAGCTATACTTACTTACTAAGATGGCTTGATCACTCAAAGTGTGTCTTGGCCTCTGACACAAGAAGAAAAACAAACAAAAACAAAAAAAAAAAGAGCAGCTATCGTGTTTTAATAATAATTTCTATGATTGTAGCAGTTTGTAGTATTATGCAATACATCTAACTGAAATGGATCATATTATTTCATACCTTTCATTAGGTGACCATTGTATATCTTCCACAGAACTGGTATGTCCAACAAGGGGGCGCTGGTCCACATTCCATGTACCACCATCATTTGGTTTCCAAATGTGAATATCTTTTCTACAATCACCTGTAGCTAGCACCTAAAATTGGAATTAAGTTTATTTAAAATCATGGGACATTTACTTTTCAAACTTGGATATAATACATACATTTGATGCCATTGTGGTAGAATGATTAGTGACCCTAACTGCAAAACTAGGTTGTGATTTCGATTCCCATTCAGGACAAACATTTGTGTGATGAACACATTTGTTTGTTCTGTGTCTGGGTGTCATGACAATATCTATTATATTTGTATTTGTATGTTAAACAGGTGTCGGATGATACAGGCATTCAATTGCCTCATTTGGGATTGTTTCATTTAATGGAAATGTCCCAGTTATTGTAAAGATGGATATTATTTTGCTATAAATACTTACACCTGGTTCTGTAGGGCACCAGTCGATACCAAAGCCCTCTTGTTGATGTCCATTAAAGGAGTATAGAGGTTTGACAGGATTTGTTACTGTGTCAAGATTGTATCTCTCTAACAAAGCTGGCTCATCCACAGCTTGTAATTGTTGTGTTACATTCCAAATATCTACTATACCTAATTCAGACCAACTGGCAGCTAAAACGGAATTCTTGAAATTGGTAACCTGCAATTAAATTATCATTAAAATTTTTTGTCATTGCTTCAATTAAATAACTGCATTTTATGAGGTAGATATATATCTATACTACTAGCTGACTCGGCAAACATTGTTCTGCCATATAAATTATACCAATATTTCTCTAGTATATAATGGATTGTATTATACATATAAACCTTCCTCTTGGAATCACTGTCTATTAAAAAAACCACATCACAATCCATTGCATAGTTTTAAAGATCTAAGTATACATAAGGACAGACAGCAGAAAGCGACTTTGTTTTATACTATGAAGTAATAGTGAGTTATAAACTACTACGGTAGCTATTCATAAATTTGCTATAAATAGTGATAAGGCACACAAGGATTGGATTTATATATATATTTGAGAGTAATATGATTTTAAAGTAATGTAAACAAACAGGTATCAACCTTCTGATTTATTAATAGCACCTTATGTCAGTCTCTAAATTTACAAATTATAATGCCACACAACCACATTAGTTGAGTTAGTCTCACTCTCACTAGTTCATCATCCAACCCTATTACTCTAAAACGAGATATGAGCTTTGAGACAGTAACCAACAATACCTCCACTAATAAACTCTATGCATTGTTAATAATAAAATAGAATCTATAATATACCCGTATCCTATTCACACATCCCTGATGTTTGATGAAGGAGAATGTCATTTGTGGTTTTTTTTCTTCATCTTCTTCCTCGTCATCATCTTCATCATCGTCACTTTCAGACTCATTCTCATCTTCTGGTTTAGATGTAGGGTGTAAGTTGGACATTTTTACCACTAATATGCTGGAAATGTTACAGAAGTATATATATGATTGCATCCTCTATAGTTATGGGCAAGACCAGAGGAGTTACTAATGTATTGCCAGTTTTGAAGGAAAGGTGTTTTCATGCATTTTCTAAATACACTTGTTATAGTGTTCCAGGAATATCTCAGATGGAACGTCATTCCACATTTTATATGTGCTTACGAAAAAATGAGTATCCAAACCAAAATGTATATTATACAATTATGTGATATACTGATATGTAACTGATATAACCTGACATGATATTCAATATATTATTTACAGGTTGTACAGTGTTGTGAAACTTTTGACGATCATATTATTCTCATGCTTTCCGTTATTGATTTTTAATTTTAAAACAATCATAATCACAAGATCAAACTTGTGCGTAACCAAGATTAAATTATAAATTTATAATCATTGCGTTACATACTTATTTAAATGCGCGCTAGACGCTTGAGTACCGGCAACTAAATATGTGGTCATCGGAAACTGTTGTCGGTCGTTGCCTAAATTATCTGATACGATATCGAAGCTTAGACATGGTGCACCGGTTTGGGCTTGATGCAACATAATATATGCTGACTGGTCACACACCAACTGCTCATCATCTTTCATGAGCTGATTTGGAAGATAAGTCTTAGGCCGAGAATCTTCGTCATCGCCGCCCTCATTTCCCTCCTCCATTCCTTCGTCGTCACTTTCAGACGAACTTCCGTCCATCTGTTCTTCGATTTGTTGTGACATGATGGACTTCAATTACAGTATTGTAATCAAATCAAAACACGTGCAACTTGCAATATAAGAATTGACATTTGACATAACATTGACATTTAATGTAATGAGCATTGACCACTGACAACATATCGGCCATAGATAAATATATGAATTGTTTAATTTTATTAGATGTAACGAATATTTAGTTTCGTGGGGAGGTAAGTGTCAGACATGAAAATAAATTTTGCAGTGCGCAATTTTTACATAGTTGAGATAAACTTTTTACACTTATTTTCTGTTCTAAAAATATGATGCCTTTAATTGTCTATCCGTACACTTTAGTTGCGGTGATTCTAATCAGAGTGTACTCTGATTTCAGAACCATTTGGCCTCATAACGAAATTACCGAAAACGGAGCAGTTCAGAAAAAATCGCTTACATTGCACATATTTTGACATTGACATTATAGTTTTAGGTTAGATAAAGCAAATTCAAAATAATGTATTAAACCTTAACTACAATATCCAGTATGTAATGGAATTGTAAAGCGAGTGTTATAATAACGTTGTGTAGTTTGTGGTTATATATACTCATACAAAAATTACCATACCTTAGTAATGGCCTTTCGGTGCTTACGTTTGATTAAAAATATTAGGTGTAGCACGATTAACTCTAATTTTAATAGCAATATATCGCAACATAATTTATTATCCAATACCGCGGTTACGACAACAAATACTTTAAATTCAAATAAAGAGTTTAAAACTGAAAAGAACGTAAGTTATTTAGACGACCCCGATACATTCGGCACCTTAACTCGAAAAGTATTTGATAAAAGTATAGTACAAGATGAAGGTGACATCAGGGAGCAGAAATATCTTGAAGAGTTACCGTTAGAGACCCAAAAGCTTACAATTAAGCAATATGCAGATATAATCAAGCAATATATCAAACAAAAGATGTTGAAAGAAGCGATTGATGTTCTCGAAGTGCGAATGTTACAAGAAGATAGAGTTACACCTGAGAATTACATCTATAACATTTTGATAGGTGCATGTGCCGACGTTGGATATACAAAAAAAGCATTCAAATTATTCAATGACATGAAAAAGCGTGCTCTGAAGCCAACGGGTGACACATATACTTGCTTATTCACGGCATGTCTCAACAGTCCGTGGACAAAAGATGGTTTGAGTAATGCAAGAAAATTAAGAGAACTGATGATTGAAAAGGGCATTGAACCAAATGTAACAAATTACAATGTAATGATCAAGACTTTCGGTAGATGTGGAGATTTGCCTACAGCATTTAAGCTTGTTGATGAGATGTTGTCTAAGAAAATTAAGATAAGAGTACACACCTTTAATCATCTGTTGCATGCTTGTATTTCTGATAAACATCACGGTATGAGACATGCGTTAGTAGTATGGCGAAAAATGTTGAAAATGAAGGAAAAACCGAATGTGTACTCTTTCAATCTCATACTAAAATGTATTAAAGACTGTAATTTAGGAAGTAAAGAAGATATAAATGAACTTGTTGGGTTAATAGAGCAAAATATGGTTATGAATATTAATTATTCAAATAGGTTGTTACAGATAGAAGCTTCAAATGGACCTACTCAGGAGCACAATCAAGTGTTACTCAGCCCATCCAATGTGATAAATAAGATAGATTTGACTGATATAAGTAATATTGGTGAATCTAATGATAACAGAGTTAATGATAATGATAACAATAAGTTAAATGACACACAATCGGCTAATAATGAAGTGAGTGTAATAAACAGTCAAGATGAAGTTACTTTAGAGTTGGTAGATTTTAAAAGAAAATTGTCACACATACAGGCTAAAAGAACTGTGCCTAACCTATTATCGAGGACTTTAAAAATGGAACAAGTATTTGCCCTTCAAGATGTGCGCACATTGCAAGATAAGTTTGCAGTAGTTGGTGGGCAAGAAGATTTCCTTAAAGAAATGGAGGTATATTCTGTTAAGCCAGATATTAAGATATTTACACAAATGTTGTCATTGATAGATGATACCACAGAAGCAGAAATAAAACTGATAGACGCCATAGAAGCAGCTAAATTAAAACCCGATATAGATTTCTTTAATTTATTGATAAGGAAGAGGTGTTTAAGATCAGACTATGATAAAGCATTTGTAAGTACACATTCAAATGTTTTTATTAATTCCGGTGAACGAGATAATGTGTGATGTGTTCATAAATTCTGTATCTTTTCTCAGGAAGTTAAAGAAATTATAGAGAAAAATAAGAAAAAAAGGCATCCATTCGATAAAAAGCACAGGCTAAAAGAAAATATAATGACTTACGGTGTATTAGCCATGGCTTGTAGAACCAAGGAAAGGGCATTGGAGTTACTGGATGAGATGAAGGAAAAACAACTAAAGTATGGAAGTTATATCTATAAACAATCCTCATAAATCTTTTGTTGCAAACTGCAACATCTGCTGTTACTCTTCTGAGTAGCAACATGATCTGAACCAATTAGTGTTGCATACTTTCATTAATTTGTCATCCTGATTGCTCGTTTATTTTTGACAGTTCCTAAAAAGTCACAGTCTGCTTTCAACATCATATCAACTCATATCATACTAATCAATTAGTGGTGCAGTGTGACAGTGGTGTGAGAAGGGAATTATTCAATTGAGACTAACAAAAAATTCTGTTTATTTACAAATCACTATCTATCATTTTCTAATCAATTTGCTTCATTCTTAATACACACACAGCTTCAGTTTTATTAAACCAACATTGTGATTTCAGAGTAAACATTCAAATTTTGGGCACATTACTGAAACAAGGCATTGTAAACAAACAATTTGAATACATAAAGTATATCATGAATATTGTGAAGGATGAGAATGTATTTATTAATGACATTTTTATTCAGCACTTGGAGGGTTTTAGAGACCAATGTGAAACCATTATAAAGCAGGTATGTTATTTTTTGTAATACAGTAAGTGCCAAAATTGTGTTAACAATATACAAGTAGTTCAGTGAATATTAGGTAAAAGTTTGGTACATTATAAGACTATATTGGTTAGACTAGGGGTCGTTCAACAATGTGGTAACATTGTAGAGCTGTCTAAGTGGATCCTGAAAACAAAAAAGAAACCAATAGATATTTATTGAACGATTGATTAGACCCTTGAATTACACAACCTAATAATGAACTTAAGATAATAACAATCTCAATGAAGATTTATATCCAGTAATTTTTTTTTTACAGAATGAAGAAATAGGAAACCAAAATAAAGGTTTTCATTTTGCCTATAAACATTTTTTAGATTTTTACAAACAATGGCTAACAAAAGTAAATGCGGTTGAAGCCCTAAAAACGGAGCATCCGTGGCAACAGTTCAGAGAGCCATATCCAGAAACAGTGCAAAGGCGTAATTTAATGATTAAGGAACCTAAGAAATTTTACAAAAGGAATAAAAAATTCGTTTGGTATGCTCCTCAAGTGAAATAAAACAATATAATTTAATGATACACTTGTTTTATTGACGTGAAACCAATTTTTATATATACTGCTTTCCTATAAAACTGTTTTTTGTGAATGAGTAATAATCAATACCAATAAAAAACCTTTGAGACGAAAATGTTACAGCTTTTGTTATAAATTGATCAACTAAATCTGATGAACCAATTTAGTTCATTTTAAATTTTAATGTGGTGTAATTTCCTGTTCAGCTCTTCAAACTTCAACAGTTTTCTGATGAAGAAGTCTCCATAGCGATGAGCCACCTTAGTGTCGGCAATGTGGATCATATCGTTGTCGATGTAGAAGTCCAACTGCAAATAAAACAATTGAAAATATAAGTTTCTCGTTTATGCTAATGTTCTGAACTCGGCATCCATTCGAGCAGTGGAATGAAAACAGTTTTAAACAGTAAACAATTAAATTTTTTCTTGCGATCTTCAAATACAGTTCAGAAATGTGAGTGACAATAATGGGTGTCATTGATGGTAGTATAAGCATCATCAACTTCTATGTCATCGCGTATGACATTCAAGCCTAATTTGTAACTTTACTGGAGCTTATGTAACTCGATGATGACCTTGTGGTCTAAATGGCAAAGGCTCAAACATCGATAAATAGGAGCATAGAGTAATATTTTTCAGAAACATTAAATATGGTAACAGTGTTCGTTCAGAGGTGGTGTTCACACTCGTTCTCACCTCAGATCCGCTCTGGAACTTGCCGTCCAAGCCACTGGGTCCCTTGGTCCAGACAACATTCTTCATCTTATGCTTGAAGCACAGCAGGTGGATGGCGAGCGCGGCGTGCTCGCGTGCAGCGTCGCGATCTCCACCGCGTGCCGCCGACATGAAGGCGGCAAGCTTGGCCAGCGGCAGGGTAGTGTACAGCTTGAGGTAAGAGCGGATCGTGGGCAGCATCTTCTGCTGGCGAACCTATAAAAGATTATGTGACATATTTTGACAAATACGGATTATTTAGACATTCCAATTACACAATTGGAGGTCACAGTATTCTTGAATGTGGAACTTGAAATTCCACAATGGTTATTTCAATCAATCGCTCATTACTGCAGTCCATGGTAGAGTGGGCTGCATATAGTGCTACAGAAAATAAATTTGGGTGGTGCTTCACTATACAATGTAAGAAAAATAAGGAGTCAGGTTACACATTCAAAACGGCTTAATGACACAACCTGAAATAATATTCAATCATGATTTTATCAGCACACTCATAATTTTTTCTATATGAAATGCCGCTCAAAGTTAGTTACATATAAGAGTCTTCCTAAAGTTATTTTAGACAAGAGAATGATTACATACGAGTTGCAGTCTTTACTTTACCTCATCCATGAACACCTGTGTCTGGTGCTTGACAGAGTCCCGTCCGTAGTTGGAGCCCTGCTGGATGGGCGGTGGGCAAGGCGACAGAAATTTGGGGCACGCAAACGTGAAACAGCTCTCGAACTCGCCCAAGTCGCCATATTGCATCTTGAACATCTTTTCATGGTAATTCTTCTCACGAAGCACCTGAAATATTGCGAAAATTACTTTGTGGCTTTGATTACTCCAAATAAACTAATTAGACAATAACAGACGTTTGATGTTGATAACCTAATTTAGTCACTAAATTGTATCACAACACAACAACAAAAGAAGGCTTTGGTATAAGTTTATTTAAATAATTTTATGAAATTTATAATAATAATTGGGATAATGCCACTTCTGATTTAGCAGCCGGGCTCTCTAACCACTAGAGCAAACAGGCCACGCCAGTCAGAAATACAAACCTGCTGGATAGACTCGTCAACACACTGAGGATGTAGCACCAGGCAGATAGCCAGCAGATGGTACATCTGCTCGGTCTGCTTGTTGATTTGATCATTTTGATAGGAGCGCGTGGAGAACAGCTGCTTGGTGCGCTGCATGTACAGTAGCGCCGAGGAGAGCGTGCGGATCGCGTCGGCGTAGCGGCGCATCATCATGTACGCGAAGGCCACATAGTACGATGTGGATATTTGGCAAGCGGGCACATGGGAGTATTGAGACTTCTTGTGCAGCTCAATATTCTCCAATACCTATAATAATTTATCATAATATATAATATATCATAATAACTAGTCATATAATATTTAACATAGATACTATTTATATCAGTTTTTACAATATTAATAAAAAAATAAAAAATGAATAAAATAATAGAGCAATCAATCAATCAATCTGCTTGTTGGTGTTATGTTAAGTTTAACTACTGCCTTCATTGGTGTAGCTGCTACCCTTTCGTTATTTATATTTAGGATAAAAACGGATTTTTCAAATTATGACTAGGGTTGCTAGTAGCCCAACAAGATATTAGTGGAATGTTACAAAAATAATGATGAAGACGGTATTATCAATAGTCATAAGATTCAGATAAGATCTAGGCATTACTAGTAATAATAAAATAGTTGGTAACATAACTAGGAAAATAAAAGGGATTTTCAAAAGTACCTTAATAGCTTGATAGTAATCTCCGAGCAGGGAATGCAGACGCAGCAGACCCACTAGGGAAAAGTACCCCAGCATTTTGTAGAATGAATGGCGACCAAATTCTCCAGCAACCGAATCTGGATCACCACCAGCAGCATACACCTTTAATTATTGATTATTAACACAAATATTTCTGAATCTAAATGAATAATCAGGTTCTTACGTGTATAATTAGAGAACTAGATGATATTTACAGGGCTCTGGGACATAGTTTTACCTCAAGTTGACGCTTGATGTTTGATTTATCAACAAGAGAATGGAGTACATTGACAATGCAGAGTACAGTCCAAGCCTTGTTTTCATTATTGAGTTCATCAATTTCAGCTTTGCTCAATTTAGAGGTACGCGACCTGCAAATTTAGAAAAACACCTCTTCTGTATTAAATCCCTTATCTACACTCTGTGCAATGGCATCTCCAACTGTCATTGTATATTGTTTTTGTATTTGCCAATATTCAATATTCCCAAAGAGACATTTTAAAAGTCAATGTCACAAAAATTTTTTCACTACCAGAATGAAGTTCTAAATAATGTGGTTAATGTTAATGGATAAAAACATGACACATTCTGGTCATATTAGAAGTTATTGTTAAATGGTCTACTAACATTTTTATATTGGTTTCAAAAAAGGAATTGTTTGCCATCTATGTGAATATATAACTATAAACTTACCTATATTGCGCAAAGGATTGGAACTGGTAGACAAACTCATCAATGAGCTCCCACAGCCATTGGTCAGGCAACTCCAAGGGAACAGGGGTTTCCGCAGAGAGAATGCAGTTGAACAGATCACAGTAGTTGTAGAAGGAAAGAAATCTTTGCTCTGGCTTAGGACCGCCGGGCACACGCGCATAGATATCGCGGTAGTACAACTCCTTGTACAAGATCATGAAAATCTAAAACGGGCAAAAAATATTATACATATTGAACATAAAATTTTTACAAATTAATCATTATTACTAATAGTGTATGTTTTATTAACCATGTTAATATTCACCAGTAATATAATAGTGATCTATATAATATAAAGCTGAAGAGTTTGTTTGATTGTTTGAACGCGCTAATCTCAGGAAATATTGGTAAGATTTGAAAAAATCTTGCAGTGTTAGATTCTCATTTATCGAGGAAGGCTCTAGGCTATATAACATCATGATAAGATGAATAGGAGAGGAGCAGCAATAAAAAATAATTTATATGTCAGAACAACGTTTGGCAAGTCAGCTAGTAATTTATATGGCAGAACAACGTTTGGCAAGTCAGCTAGTTAATAGTATAAAAACAAAATAGTGTCGCTTTATTCTTACAGTTTGATATCTACCCTTTCATTTTGCTGTCTAGCTAAGGTCTAGTTTTATATATACTTGTTTTTACACTTAACCTCTAAAATTTATGTTTATCTTCTCAAGTTTATATGTAAACTCTCAGTTCTATTTATAGCCTCTTGGATTTATAGCTAATCCCCTAGTTTTATACCTAACTCCTCAGTTTTATATCTAAACGTTCAGATTTATGTATTCTTAGATTTATATTAAGTCTTCCGTTTTAAGTCTTATGTCTACAGTTTGCGTTGTTACCTAATTTTGGTTGTCCTTTGTATGTCTGTAGTTAAGACCGAGTCAAAGAATTCTTCTGCCACATTGTTCAGATTGAAACGCCGTGATGCAATTACAGAAATACACGTGATTGTAGTTTATCTGTTGTCGCACCTTTAATAAATTGTATATATTAACTTTATAACTGTACACAACTTGCACAACCTGTCATGACATGTTTTATGTTAATTATTAGAAATTCCCCATTGGAAGCGATTCCTAAGCCGTTGCCTACGTTTAAGGTTGTCGCCCACTTATCAAGTCGACGCCCAACTAGCACCGCCTTTACGCTCGGGGTCCCTTCGCTAGCATTTGCTAAGGCGGGTGGTGCGAGGCGATCTGCGAGGATACGGAGTTGCTGAGTATATAAGTCTAAACAATAAATCACAAGCGCACGAAACGAGGCGGCGCCGGTCAGGTGCCGGTTGATAGGTGTGCGACAACCTTCGTCCTCGATTCTCGAAACCCGAATCACGTTCGGTGTTCGTGACCCCGCGATTGGCCGATGAAGTCATAAATTATATAATGCATTGGAAATTGTTTCTCGCGATAAATAACTTGGCGCACCTACTAATCGGTTACGGTGAGCCTGGAGCGTCCGCAAAAAAGATTTATGGGATCGCGATCTCGTTTGAACTGAATGAATTTTGCGCTGCGTTGTGTTCATGTAAATAATACTGAAGAGGTCGTCCGCGGATTTCGAAATGACTTTCGTTTCGTAAATCTATACCGTTTTTTTTATAAGTTACCAGAATATGCGAATGACACTTTTCTCAAATCATCGTCAGTCTGTTTGTTCGGGTTGACGACTTAACCGATTTTCATGGGACTTTCACCAAAGTATAGAGGAGTTTATAGAATTAAACATAAAGTGCTTTTCGTTTTGGAAATATAACGGTATATAAATGGAGTATTTATGAAAATTAAAGACACTCGAACATTTAGCAAGGTTTGGATGTGCGTACATATGCTAGTAAAGCGAGTTATATTTGTAAACTATTAAAATGGTATGCAGCTGACACAGCAAGCAATGGTAGTTTGCAATAAACATGACATGGGAAAAAATTCCCATAGGTTTGGCACGAGAGAGCTTGTCCATTCATTTATACAACGCTGATGCGAGGTATCTCGATTTTATCCTGCAATTAAAAACGTAACTTACAAGTTTTCGGACAGCTAAATGCAATTACCGGGGAGCTATCGATATATCAATCGAAAGGGTCGCGCGTGGAATTTTTATTATCCAACAATGCAAGTTCCGTAAAGGTCAAACCGAATGAAATTTGTACAATTTTTTTTTTTACCGACGCAATTTAATTTATTCAGTCAAAGAAAAACACTTTAGCACCTTTATATCATCTGTTCATCAATCTATTGTCTTTTTTTGTTTGTTATCGAACTTTAGTTTTATTAATAATTTATTTTTTGGATACAACAACAACATACAATCACGCCAGATCCCGAACGGGGTGGGCAGAATGCACCGAGTGCCAAATATCACTGTCCTTACAAACCTGACATGCTACGTCTACATTCATTACTCTCTTCATGCATGCACGCCGGTTTCGGAGTCTTAACGTCTCCGTTAGAACGTCATTTACAACGTTTTATATAAACGACATCCAAAAACAACTATGGTCGATTATGAATCTGCGAACGACTATTACAACAACAGCAACGTAACATCACGCCAGGTCCCGAACGGGTTGGCAGAAAGCATCGAGTGCCAAATAGCTCTGTCCTTGCAAACCTGACGCGCTTCGTCTACATTCATAACTCTCTTTACGACTATTAATTATAAAAAATATTGTGAGAAGGGTTTTTTATTATGCGTTTTATATTTTGCGTGGTTAAGTACTGTTGCTAAGTAGGAATAAGTACTGTTGAAACGCGGCATCCAAGATATATCTGCAATGAAATGTAAGATGAGCTCCGAGTCTAGTAATTCGAGGTGTGCGTGTTTAATTGTAGTTGATCTTATCCTAAGCTCACTGCGAGCTTCCTCGCCTATAATATTAAAACGTTACAGCAATCTTATGCGAGATGGCATCTTGCATTCCTCTGATTATTGAGACGTTAGATATTTTCATCCATTTGATAACTGATACTATAAATGTTGCCAATTTTAAACGATATTTAAAAAACAAGCATTGATTTTTAGTATTTTTTTAGCAAACGCAATGTTTTGGTGGTTATAACATAGGTGTACATAAAAAATTGGTCATCTGCGAGCGTCCGCCATATTGGATTTAGGATGACATCACTAAGTTAATTGCGTATTATCATCCAGAGAAAAAGTTTGAAAAATGTTAGCTCAATCGGTTGGGTGTAAAAGAGTTTGAAAAAAAAAAACATACAGACGATTTGAGTACCTCCTCCTTTTGGAAGTCGGTCAAAAAGACTTCCTTCGTGTCATAATTGCATGTCCTTTGTATTGTACATACATTATTATGATTAACAAAGGGATTGTTAAAGGGATGAGAATTGACGTGGAAAAAAAATCAATATCTTTATATTTCTATAGTTGGCGCATTAATACAGTCAAATTTTTCTATTCTCTATGCTATTGTCCTTGAACTTTTTTACTTAGAAAATAAAATCCTATTATTAGGTATATAATTTGTACTAAGTTTCCAAGACTTAATTGCTTGGATATCGAACGTTATGTTAATGTTAATGAAAGGCGTTCATTACCGCGTCACCAAGGTGGTCATTTTCTCTGCTAGAAGTATACATATTATATACATTTAGCTAATAATATTATGTGTTATGCTACAGTTCTTATTACAACTATACGAGTAATACCTACTTATTAATTACATAGAAAAAATGTTGATTTTTGAACACCTGCTCTACAATCAGACAGATAATCATTTTATTTTCATTTGCGATAACCGTTTTAAAAAAAATATGTAACGCGCATATTTTTCGTCTTTACAAACTTCCATTTCATCATCAGTACTACATAGTAGTTTAATATAAGAGTGACACGAATAAAATAAATTATAGACCTGTCTAACCGTCCGCATGTATTTCTAACGGCTGAAATTGCCAACGAAACCTTTTATGGCCTTCAGAAACAATACAATAACTCATCTGAAGATAGGATCCGTGACTTTTCCTTTGTTCGAGCTCGGAATATATTTCACATCACTGGTTACCGGGTATAATAATTTACAATCCAATGTTGATATTAGTAGCGTAATCTTGCGCCGTCCCGTTCAATTATTTTGTCGTAAATTAACTTAAAAACCGAGGAGATACGTGAGTTTATTGTGCAGTGATTTTAACATAAAAGTTTAATGTTTGCGCATGTGTTCGCGGCGAGGACACGTTCGATTGTAAACGAGCAAAGATTATGCGATAGAAAATATTAAATTATTAGAAAAATAACCTATCATATCGATTGCAACAATTAACATAGTCGGTACTACATTTTAACCAATTTTGTTTATTAGAAGTTTTAGAATATCCATATCTTTGACCTCACAAAGTATTAAGTTTCAAAATGGACATTTTCGATGTTTTCCACTTCGAAATAAATCAGATGTTTTCGTGGCGCTCGATTAACAAAGTGGGAAGATATGTTCATTTGGCCGTACTGAAAGAAGACACTTTTTCACTTCCTACTTTGTTAATTGCTGCAGTCGATTTATTTACGAGCCATAGCATAAAACTTTCTGATTATAAAAGGATTCCAGTATCCAATAGTGTAACGATAAAAAGGTAAAAATAATACATATTTGCTTTCCTCGTCCTTCCTCTAGATAAACAGACACAAGATTTCCTTACATTAATTATTGTTAATAGACACAAACTTAAATAGCTGACTGTTTGGTATGAACACGTATAAAGCAATTAATGTCGCATCCTATACTTAAATTTGACCATGCACGGGAGAAAAGATTTTATCGACAAAAAATATTTCAGACTTCATATTTATAGTACGAAACGAGCTAGCACCTATTATAACAATAAATTGTTTACGTATAGTATTTGCTGTTACCGTTTATCGCTTCTCGCTTCTTCGCCAGCAATAGAACAAGCCTGTTATCGATGCCGATGAAGCTATAAATTATTATAATACCTCCGCAAATTATTTTACGAAGTTCGGTTTTTTGATTTTTTTCTCGCCGATAAAGATCGCACAGGGCTGCCAGTGTACTTAATATTTAATGCGCTAACTCCCCTTAATTTTACGTTTTGGTGATGGATTAGGTATGGGAAATTATACAGAAATCGTAATTAGAGAAGTGATTGATTTCCAAATTGAATACAATTTGCGTTTCATTACTGTGTTTGCAGTGAAACCCAACATTTTCGTATTTTTGTGTCGAATATTGTTAGCGATGTATTCCTTGCTTGCTATTTGAGTTTAAAATGCGGATTTGAATCGTACAATTACACGAGCAAGTAGAATTGCTAGAAGACACTATCAGTAAATCAAATACTGAGCGAAACTATCAAACGTTACCATTTTTTATTCATTGGAGTAACAATTTTCGTTATCTTTGACTTTTATTAAAGTCGTCATACAACCTTATATATTCCTAGTCTTTTTTCGGAAGACTAATATTATCGATGTAGGTGCGACTAGGTCTAGGTCTACGTCTTCAGTATTTCGTAATCCTACTGTCCTATTTTTTTTATATATATGTAAATATCATGGATGTGAATATCACGAAATAAACACATAAATGTAAACCTGAATCAAAAAGTCACGACAAATAATCGCATAATGATCCGAATTGTAGACTAAATATCAATTAGATATGTCGTCACTTCTATAATATTGAATAAATGATATACATTTATGCCAACTCAAAGGATTAATATTTGTTGCGACAATTCCTTTCACTTTAGTATATCGATTATGGTGTCATTAGGACTTCATTAAAACTCGCATGTCATTCGAGTTTCCAATAGATGGGCGAATAAAAAACTTGTATTTTTATGAGGCTAATTTGCAATCCAAACTGCTACAGGTGCTCCCGTGTACTGTGGGCGTGGCCTGCGTAGGCGCACAATGCCGTACGCAAATTTGGTTAGATTAATTTTATGTTTTATTTTACATACGCATCGCCAATGAGGTTGATGACACTGAAGCAACGAAATCGATGTCAGAATGTTCGGTTTCTTGTAAGTCGTTTTCTTTATGATTTGAATTATTTACACAGCGACAGTAAAGGTGATTAACCTTTAGAAAAGTGTTTCACTCTTTTATATCATTGATTTTTGATTGATGTTGGTCGACTAGTGGAAAAGAACAACTTTAATATCAACCACGAACGTAAATATAAAATTTCAGATATTTAACTTCCAAACTAATGAACTTTCATACGATCTATTTTTCCTATTTTATTCCCTTACAGATGGATTTCCAAAACTCCTTCTTTAATTCACTTGCGCTATATAAAGTATCTGTATCGTATCTGCAAAATTTCATCATTCTAGATACAACAGCTAGATTTATTTTACACTAGCTGACCTGACAAACGTTGTTCTGCCATATAAATTATTTTTTATTGCTGCTCCTCTCCTATTCATCTTAGCGTGATG
>DWUN01000033.1:0-38688 GCA_018249975.1 Passova gellias
ATTTTCATACATATTCGCTGATTGTTATAATAATTTTTCGTTACTTAAGTTAATAATAATGGGCTGATATTGGTAGTTAAATTAATTCGATCACTCTACAGTGATCCTTTGAGATAGATACTTCTAATCAAGTATATTGCAATACTAATTTACTATTAATAATATTATAGAAATCACTATTGGTTTGCCAATATAACTGTGCCAAGCTGTACTGTAATGAGATTTCTTATAAGCGGCCGAATTATTGATATTAGAAAAATAGATACGTAGGTATATATATATTTTCACGGCAGTGCCTTGTTTCCTAATAACCACGCTCATACGTGAGGGGTTGTTCGAGTCTTTGTTACGACAATATTTCATGTAATATTCCTGACCTCTCACCTTTATGCATTGTCAGAATATTGAATGTAACTACTTGCAAGAAGACAAAGATAATATTAATAATAATTGGGATAACATCGGCTGTTGCATAATACTATTATAGATTTACTTTAGTGAACGTATAATAATATACGACGAAACGCAAAATGAAAATAGCCTAAACACGATTGAAATAAAATTTTACATGGCGAGCGGCAATGACACTTCTTATTCAGTTTAAAATCATCTAATTCCAAATTGTGACATTGTAACGAATCAGCTGATAAACTACATTATTGTTCACTAACCACTGGACATACAGGCTAGTTAAACCTACACGTAATTACCTACTTCAAATTAGTGACGTTATGGAGCTACGTTGCCAATGAGTTTCCTCGCTACCATTATTGTCATATACATCATTTTGTCCGCTACATCCGATACCTGATGCGTGCAGTGTTACAACTGTACATCATGACGGCATAACACACCGCGATTTGATTTATTGTGTTCCAGTGAACCAATTATTCAATGCAGTGGTAGGTATTGTCAGCGTTGCTTTACCTCCGGGCGATCATGTTGTTGTATTCAATCAATTTACATAAGCAATTGTAACTTTTACCTCTACATTAGACATGCCTTGTTCAAAACTGTCAACATTATCTATATTATGACTAGGCAAAGGCAAAAAACAGTTCAGTACGTTTTTCTTGTCTGTTTGTAAGTCGATTTTCCTTTTCTTTTTTCTTTGGTAGCCATTGACGAGATTTAGTGTTGTCAAAAAGAAGTTTTGGAAACGATTAAAAAAAATTGAAATATTTTTTTTTACTAAATTTAAATTTTGCTGTTGGCATTCGACTACTGAGCGACTCTATTTATAATTCAATCTGCAGTGTGCGCATTACCCATCTACCGGATAATTTTAAGCCGCAATTTACGTTTCCCTCGATGTTACTGGCCGAACTGACTAATGTTTTGTAATTTATAGGACAATTCTGTTTTATTTTGGTTGCATATAATTTGTAATACACCTCCAATCATATTCCTACTCAAGGGAACTAATTACTACACGTAACCAGAGGTATTAAACACAGCGGGTAACATCCCAGCGGTTGCGTTTTGCCTTCAAAGCAAACATGCATAGGATCGCATCGTTACCGCAATCCGCTCACTGCAGAACGGCAACATAAGACTCATTGCCACTTCAATTTTGGCATTCAAATTAAAACCTCTGTAATATTTCCAGTGGCATGAAAATATAATTCCTTCCTCGTCTCTCTTGTTAATATGTGACATGAAAGTAGGACTTAAAGTGTATGGAACCATAAACTTTAAGTCACAACCATTCCTCCCTCTGAGCTTATGAGCCATCATGACTGTACCTGCTTATATTGTACACTTGTAATAAATTTTAATAAGTATCTTTTAAGTTTTGAACTGTTTATTAACACCTATCTATATTAAACATATAATAAGAAAGAAACGCAGTCGTATATTCTTGTCATATTTTTACTGTTAACATAACAATGTATTCTGAACTTCATTTTATTGGATTATTTTATTTATATTTCATTGGATATTTGAAAAATGTGCTTATCAATCAATCTAACTTCAGGTTTATTTCGTACCCGTTCGCTTTTCTATAATACAACAAAAAAAATGTATTCTAAGTGTATATTCAGCGGACGGAGAGTAGGCACAATCATTGGTAATAGGTAGACGAAAGTATATTGCTAGGCGACATTTCGTAAATCGTAAGAAACTGTTAAGCCATAAATCAATACACCAGGCACCTACAAATGAAACATCTGGATTGGTATTTGAGCTCATACATCACGCAGTAATTTAGCGTCGCCTTATCTGAGATTGAGAATATGTTGTATAACACTTCAATACATTGTTTGGAATAGATTAAACGTAAACGTTCCCGCTTTTATCAAATAGATAAACATTATCCTTAAAATTGTTGACAATTTCCATTTTGCTTTAATGGTAATATTGGTTAAGGGAAACTTAGGGGATTGTTTGTTAATTATTCGAAACAGTTTATCTATTAAATTACTTATTATTATTGTTTATTATATGATAATTCTAGTTTAGATTGGTTTTATTACTGGAATAGTTTTATTACTGGTTTATTTACTGGAATAGTGTCAAAATTTATGCGTTTCGAAATGTAATCGCAACAGCCAACCATCTGGTCTCAGGTTTATTGAAATGAAACGCTTCGTGGCGAGAGGAAGGCGTAGATACAAGGAAGTTCAAGTTAGCGTAACGACAACAACAAGCGTCGAGTAAACTAGCGAAAAGGAACCCATATATTCTCCGTCCGGTTGCTTTTGTTCTAGAATATTCTTACACAACATCCGACGACAAAAAATCACTTATATGTAGTATAATATTTTATTGCTTTACGAGTATGTCAATATAAAATATTAACAAACGCCAAGTTCCATAAAGTACTCGTGAATAAAACGTTTTAAATCAAATAATATTTTATATTGAAATATAGATAGGCACTACTGAACTAATCTATGTTCAATACAATATTATTAAAGCGTCTGCATTATAGAGATATCAAAACCATAAAAATAATATTAGCAATAAATAAGTACGTATGATTTGACACAGGCCACGGAGAGGTGCTGTTCATGTTAGTAAATCATCAGCTACACAATCATTTTATCTTCAATCTCCTCTACCCGTTAGTCTATTCAACCTGGGACACGCGTCTCTTCAAAATTAGAAGATTTACGCTACAATATGTATTATTTCTGTCCATTATTAAAGAAATGAAAGACTTTCTAACATCTTAATATTATCATTCATTAAATTGTATTAATCACATTAGGTCACGATTAGCGTATTGTAGCAAAAATATTTATAAATGAAGACGACAAACAACAAGTTCTGCCCAATTGATATTCCGTGCTATTCTTGATTCCGCTTCATAATTTGTTTTCGTATGGACGTAGCATGAATAATTTTATTGTTGTTATGACACGTGAAATATTTCATCTAAGATTTATACATTGGTTGTTATAATATGAAATATTTTATAACAACAGATGTATTTTACAACAACAAATACAACGCAACATTTATATGAAACTGAAAAGTTAATTGCGGTTGGTAGAAAAATGGCAGCTACGACAGCTACAAGAATTTATACCAGATAGTAAAATTAATTATGAATATATTGAAGTAACTATATAATATGATAATACCCATAATATTTTTAGTTACGAAAACTTTACTTTCAAAAAGAGTTGACAAATAATTTAAATGTCAGTAATAATTTTATAGTAATAAACCCAAAGAGGGAATAAAGTTGAGATGTTATCTGTGCGGCGCAGCGAGCCGAGCCAGTGTGGATGGCAAATGGTGCAGAAAATGCAAATATAAGCATCCGCGCCGCAAACTATCGCGTGCCCAGATTTGCTCACAATTTGCATACCCAGCACGGATGTTTTTTTTTGTTTTAATTCCGCTTCAAAATGTACTCGTTCAGCGTTTCAATAAAATGGAACCGTTAAATGTAAGAAAACAAAAAACGCCACTAAGGTTGGATGAAACGTAATTATAACGCTTGTTTTTACATGATCCGTTGTTTATTTAAATTACACGAGGGATCGAAGGGATGGGAGCCAAAACCTGGACCTTTTGCTCCCGGACTTCAGTAACTCAAACTAGCTGAAGTAAAAATTGTAAATTCAAACCGAGAAATATACATGAAAATTAAAGAAATTTTACATTACCAAATAAAAGTCGATAAAAGTTTATTGGTAAGGACACGCAAGCGAATATAATTGTGGAGCTTGTAACTTTCCTGATTATTCCCCAAGGAAATATAAATATTGTGTTGTTACTATACGAACCTTCATTAAAATTCCAACAAATCGTCATGTCTCTACTATAATAAAACAAAATTTAATATAATTCCTGCTTCCTGTATTATAACAATCACTTTGAATCGAATCAGATCCCTTGCATAATACAGCCAACCTTGATTGAATTGGATTACACTTCTTAATACAAGACTCCATCTGTATTTTGGTGCGATGTTCATATGTTCAAGACTATGAATTGTATTTAGCAAAGAAAGATGACTAACTTTTTAAATTCTGAACTGAACAAGCTTTTAACACAATAAATATATTACATACCTATTTTATGTTTGTTTACTTTCATCAGTAAGAAATTGGTTACAACCAGTTACTAAACATTACTTTCTATGGGGATTGTCCGCTATAGGAGTGCGCGGTGCTCTCAGGAACATTGGTTTAGTTCTGGATTACTGACTAACCCGTCTGTAAGCAGCTTTAAAAGTCTTCGATAAGCCCTAAAGATTATTGCCTCAAGCCTACATTCACAATCCACTGCATCGCGTAAATACTTCCGAAGCACAGAAACTGACAAATATTTGCAACAAAAGGGTAGATTTCGAGATCACAGTCTTTAGAATTACCATCGTTTTTATATACAATTAGATTATAAAAACTACCGTTTTATGCAACATTTAAAAATGCTAGCTTTGTAAAATTCAATGTGCACTTACATAATTTTTGTTTCATATTTGCATTTTTGTTACAGCTGGACTGGTTGTTAGCTGACAACGCGCCGGCGTCGCCCCTCGCCGGCCTGCGAAGGATCCTCTCAAACGGCTCTTTAGAATTTCCTCCCTTTCCAGCTGATCACTACCGAAGAGACGTGCACGCCACCACTTATAGGTGCAGATTAAAAATGAGCAACGGGCACGCTTTGCTCTCCAAAAATATTCATGTACACGCTGGTAAGTTAGAAGCAATGTTTCTTAATCTATTAACATAATAAAACTATATAACTCTGCAAAATTGATAAAAAGTCAACGCACATTGTGCAGGTCTTTCTAAGCATCTGAGAGTCTGAATTACGTTACGAATTCAAAGAGGTGGTTCCAATATTCGGTTCGTTATGGTGGTAAATAATTAATACGGGTACATACAGAAGACAGATATTTTTTTAATTATATTCGAGAGTGGTTTCATATATCTGTGGATTGCCTCTATATTTCTTATTATTCTTTTATTTAATAAATATGTTACAATTAAAAATTAAATAATAAACATTTGACATTTCTATGAAAGCAAAGAATGAGTTTCCGAAAATACAAACGTTAAAATTATCCAGAATTATGCCAAGCCTCTGAATATTCAAAATAGAAAGATTTGTTAGATGAATGTAGTATTATATTTGAATTTATACAAGTGAATGAAATTTATTTCAATCTTTAAACAAAGAGATCAAGCTTGAGGGCTCTTCAAACATAAATCCTGAGATATACCGCCTTCATAAAGATATTCCTTACTAAATCACGGAACTCGCAAAAAACCTCAGGTGTAGGTAAAGGACGTAAATCACAAGAGGACGGTATAGAGTGGTCATCCGGGCGCCAATTTATATAACAAGGGTTTTGCGGCTCTACATCAAAACACGTGTTAAGCCAACAATCGTGATTTAAGAGGGTTTCCTATCGACAACCGAATTAGGTTTATACTTCTCTACGTTAAAGCGTAAAATACCTTTTGAATTCACATAGTATACCAGCTAAAATGGTTATATAATTCGCACCAGAACTTTAGGGCTTAAAATTCAAATCCCCAGACTTTAATCATTGAAATTTACAGTAAGTTTTATTTCGAGATACGCTCAAAACCATTAATTTTTACTGTACAATGTACATCTACGCGCATCCACGTATATAATCTTAAGTTTTGACTGTAATTTGATGTGAAATAAAATTGTTCGAAAAAAATCGAACTACGAGAACTATACCTCGCTTCATACAAATTAAAGTAGTTAGCGATTTACACTAATTGCAAATTCTTTTAGAGCAACGGCCGTTTTGTACCACGGTCACGTTGCAGTGCAAATTGTTACTGCAAATAGAAATCCCTTTTTAACGAAATACGTTATTCCGACTCCTTCCAATGTGGTACATAGTACGTTAGTGCATTATTTAGTTTCCTTAATCAGATAGATGATTGTACCTAGCGTTACTTTGCGGAAATCCATGTTTGCAACTAATCCTTGTGGATGCTATAACCCTGAGGATGCTCTGTTTCGGGGAGAAATACGTGTCGGTAGTGGTATGTTGTTATATATCTTTAGCGTGTAAATGTGTCATGAGCACGAGGCATAATATATACACCTTCATATGTTATATAATAATAAAATGTTATTCGCGATGACGTATATAAAATAAGTGCATTACAAATTGAAGAAACAACAATAGTACCTATACAAACTAAATAAAGTGCCAAAAAATATAGGTATATTAAGTAAGAAACAAAGAAAATGTGACATTAAAAAACCAAAAGGAAAACAAACAAAAACAAAGCATAACTACTAGTTAACTCAAGTTCATGAAGTGGGCTGGGATATAATACAATGAAGCGAACTAGGTTCGATAAGAGACGCGAAATTCGCGGACACTCCAGCGATGGATTATGTTAAAACTTTAGCTAAATCTCCCTTTGTCAGTTGTGAACACGCCGTGGGAGGTGCGCGTGCCCGACGAGTACGTGATGGCGGGGAACGCGGCGGTGCTGCGCTGCCTCGTGTCCGCTCATTACACGGAACGCATCGATGGCACCGACTGGTTCACGGACGACGACACCAGCGTGTTCCATTATTTAGGTATCCCATTTCAAACAATAATCCACGTCCGCAGTATTAAAATATTTATTGTGCATGTTGCTAATACAGTTCGATGAAAAACGCGAAACGTATCGATGTCACTGCACTTTGGATTGTTTTAATAAATTAATTTTAATAAGGAAGAGGTTAAAGTTTTTACCTTAACCAATGTTGCATATTTAAATAATGGTATATAACTTCATAAAGAGAGTGATAAATGATGCGCGTCAGGTTTGCTAGGACAGAGATATCTAGCACTCGATGCTTTCTGCCTACCCTGATAGGGACCTGACGTGATATTATGTTGTTGTTGTTGTTATTGTTTATAAAACTTCATCCAAGAGCAATAACATCGAGTACAATACTGCTATTGTCCAATCACGATCATTCAGAGGTTATTGAAGCTGATAAATATTTATGTGAAGAGAATGACTATTTGTTCTGTGTCAGGGTGTGATATTTAAATAAGTAGATTTATCCAGTGTCTGATTTCAATAGCATAGAGTCTTCGTAGTGTGGAATAAGATGGCCTACTATGGAGCTTTCCGAAGATATTAAAATAAAACAGTACGTTGCATAAAACACTCACGCTTCATAGTAACGATTCACTACGCGAACGATGTCAACGACATCGATATTCAAACGGCGTAGACAGGACATTACTTAACAATACTCACAATTGGCTGGTTTAATTGTACGGAACTAAACAGTTTTTCCGCTAGACAGAGACATTTTTGACAATTTATCTCGTATCGATCGTGTAGCAACTAGCTATGACATAGTTTAACGTAAAGCCAAAAGATTGAAATGAAATTCGCATTAACAGTACGTTTCCGTAGACAGCGCGCGTAGTAAGTGAGTGTTTATAGAACTAGGTGCAATAACGGGCAGTTTGTGGCTTTTGCTATGTCGCAGTGGACCGTAATATATAGCGACAGAATAGCACTGCGGAACAGGAGTATATGAGCTTTGCGGTCCCGCACAATTCGCTATTATAAGATTCTTGTGTTTTTGTTCTCTTTTTGTGTTCCGGAAACCACCAGCCTCTGCGCTAATTCTTCTCTCTCTGTCTTTATTCTTTAAACCTTTCTGACCTGTATATTGTAATGTAAATATTGTTATGTTACATAAATGTAAATTTACATAAAATACTCTCTAGTCATATTTCTTCCTCCAGCTTTAAAATGTGTTTTTAGCTCACAAAATTTTCTCGGTACGGATAAGTCATCTCTCTTTCAACGTTCCTAGGGCTAGTTTGTGGCTTCACGACTAAAGACCATTCCCCTCTATTCTCTTAAGGAAATTGAAGTACAATTGTTGATCAATATTCTCTTTGCACTTTACTAAAAGGTGTGAACAGACCTAATTGAATGTTTTCTTGAAAGCCTTTTATATAACAATACCATTGTTTTGAGCAATGAAATAACAAATATACAAACCCCTTAAACATAAGACGGGTGGTAAATTTTGAATATGTTACTGTAATCGTTTCCTTTCAGTGGATATTTACGTGAAGCGTTTCATAAATATTCTTTCACTGTTTAAAACCATTAATGTCTGAGAAATGATTGCGCGGAGAACGTGTACCGAAATAAATTTTCCTGTAACGCCAAGAAAATTTTGCTCACAAATTTTTCTCATCAAAACACTCGTCAAGCGAGAAACGACACACGCAATTACAATTTCAACATAAATATATCGCAATTCCCCAAAATGATATGTTTTTAGGAGAACGATTAAAATCAATTTGTTATAATTCATCGTGTTTACATTTTAATAACACTGGGTTTAAGTAAGTTTCGCAGAAAACCGATGTCACAACAACTTATTTTAATACTTCCAGACGTTACTACAAAATTTACAAGTACAATAAAATATATGTTTAAATTTAATAAAGAATTTTTTCTTCAAAATTACGGCACTTACTGTATTACAGTTGTAACAATATTTTTTTCTATGTATGTATATTATGTACAATTTTGGTAATCAGGATCGAAGTACTCGCGGTTGGACGATGGCTCGCTGTACATCAGCGCAGTGAGCCCGCGCGACCGATTCAACGCGTTCCGTTGCCGAGTGCGGGATCGAATCACGGGCGCTATGCACTCTAGCAAGTATTTTGGTAAGCGTACATACAACGTATAGTATTGTCCTAAAATTAACAGAACTATAAAAATAATGAATGTAGACGGAGCGCGTCAGGTTTGTAACGACAGAGATATTTGGCGCTCGGCGCTTTCTGCCTACCCCGTTAGGAACCAGGCGTGAAGGTATGTTTTTGTTGTTGTTGTTGTATAAAAATGATACTTAGTTGCCTACTATTTGAAGTCTACAATGTATAGAGTGGTACAGAGACGTTTAAAATAACATCTGGTATTGAATCTTGCAAATAGGTTGAGGCACTACAAAACTAAGTTTGTGAATTCAGTACAAGTATTTTACGAGTTGAACTTAAACTGCCAAAGTATTTACAAGCCTAAAACCAGAGGCCTTGCGGGTCGTTTAAGCCAGTCTTTCTCAAAGTTGATGAAACCCACCCCTTTTCGATGCTGGAGGCTTTCAGAGAACCGGTAAAGGGTGTAGTTACAAGAAATTGGGGAGCGATGAGGTGATTTGGAGAGGGAGGGAAAAATATAACATAAAGTATATTTTAAATAAAGTAATTTCGGGGGCGCTATAAAATAATTGATTCTCAGAGTGGGCAGTAGACGACATATCTTTGGGAACCTATAGTTTAAGCCTTTCAAACCAGAGCACAATCGGGATAGTGTTTTGAAACTTCCACAAAAGCTTAATGTAACTTACAAATTTGTTATACAGCCATCCGAAAATCATCATAGTCCAAGAGACATAATAGACAAATGTGCAAATTAAATATGTATTTTAATATTTTAATGTAAATTCATTCTTTGGTGTTTTTATAACAAATGTAATAAACTTTTTTGGAAGGTCGGAACTTTTTGGTCTACTTCCTCAAGTCCTAAATCATGTTGAGTTCTACGCGTACATACTGGAATATATTAATACATGTAGCATACCGTGTTTCACAGTCGTAAAAATCTAGTGTATCCAAGCTAGAGGTTTTATCAGCAATAAAAATATTCATACAGCTTTATACGTCACGCGATGTGAGGGTAAATCATAAACTTATTATATGAACACGATTTCATTTAAATAACCGATAAATAAGTAGTAGTTAGTAGTAGTAGTATAGTAGTGGTAAATAGTTAATTTTCGTCCTAATGCACAAATATGGAACTTTGTATAGTAATAATTACCATATAAATTAAAATGTGCCTCTTAAAACATATGCTAACACATATAGTTCTGGATAACTAACAACAAACGCCTTAGTATGATAATTTTAAAGACTTGTAGCACAACGCAGGGAAAATATTAGCAGTTGGCTAGTACTTTCTTTTGTTTTTGTGCCGGTGTTGTAATACATAAAACGTCAGCAAATGCTGCTTAATTAAATTTTTTGTTCGCAGGTCACATTATAGTCACAGAGCCCAAGGGCGGGGTGAGGCCTCGTGTAGCAGTGGAACCGCGTTCGCGACGGGTCCAGCTTGGACACGACGCGCGGTTGCCTTGCGCGGCACACGCTTGGCCAGTACCCAGTTACAGGTAGGATAATAATAATATAAACTGGAACAATTCCTCACAAGGTTATCAGATTCCCAATTTGGTTATAAAATGCCTGTGTTATGCTTAGTAGACAACTCATGAACATACATATGTACGAGTATACTATGCTATCTATACTTATAATGTATATTTTTATTACATTTAGACACGGATCAAACAAAAGTACTTATCCAACACATGTTTCTCTTGTGTGGGAACGGAACCCACGAACTTGGGTTTAACAATGAGGGTATCTGATCAGTAGACCAAAAGGTCAGTGGAGACCAGCAAGTTAGCAATATTTGTTAAGCAAATTGTTCTGCACTAAGACCTCTCTATGTATATACAATATGTTTTAATACTAGAACATGTTTCGCCTCACAACAAAGTAATATTTGAAGCATAAAAAGAATACTCGTAAATACAACCTGTCAAGTTAAGCACCACTAGTGACAACATTTTTATGAGCAGTTCCGTGCGTCGTAGGATATGGTAAACCATTTATTCCGTCTGATATCGTGTATCTTATTTTCTGCCAATTTCCAATGTGCACAGTATAATGGAAGAAGCTTGATGGTGACGCAGGAAACTAGCACTCTGCAATCGCACATTAATGGGTTGCAGCTAGCTGACTAAAATAATTAATGCTCAATATGAATGAATTAATATTCATGCTCAATATGAATGAATCAATGATATAATTGTCATATCATAAGTTATTTCTATTAGATTGAAAACTTAAGTTATTTTGTGCGAGTATATTTATTCCAAAACGATCAAAATTAGGTTTTAGTGTCTAAGACGTAACACTTATACCCCGATGGGTGCTTGACATGTTACGATGATCCCAAGCGAAATCAACTCTCAGAGGGTTAGAATAATGTCAATTTAATTGTCAACGATCACAATTCGTTGATAAATTTATAGTTTCATCGTACAAATAAGCATTTTATTTTTCTTGCTTCGTGTGTGCAATTTTTAAACAGTGATATAATAGTGGTTAGAATTGCAGTCTTCCACTACGAAGGTCTAGATTTAAACCCTATCACGCACCACTGACTAGAAAGTTACGTGCCTTTTATAAACTTACTTCTACGTCTATTTAAACCATTTAGTATTTGTTTTAGTTACTATGACTTATATTATTATTATCAAGCGTGCAAGCAATAAACCTAAACGATGGAGTTAAAATTGCTGAGTTATAAAAATTTATATAATTGTCTTGTACTGAAAAATACTTCCCTCGTAAGTGCTTTAAAAAAGTCAGCTTGTGAATTACTTTTCTGAAAAATAACTAACTGGTTGCATCTTATGTGCGCACGATAACATCAAGAATCAACATTTATTATGTTATGAACGTAACAAACTACCATCGAACGCTAGTCATGCAATGTGGCCGCAGCAGCTCATAGGCATGTGTAACTCACCTCAAACAACACTGAAATATTACATCAGGTCGGTCACACATGCTGCCGCTGCACATTAATTTCACACGCCTCCTGCGAATTGTCTCTGCAATCTACATTAATCAGACTAGAACAAAGCAGCAGTGCTTTCTCTGCTAATGTTTGGCCCGTAAATACATTTTATGAATCGTCAATAGATAAATATTGTCAATAGATAAATAGCGACATTGAATCATAAATTTTCTGCTACTTTTAATGCATGTAGCAACGAAAACAAACATTATCTACCTATCATATGTATTGATAACTTGAAATATATATAGTTTACCTTTCCACTGATTTTAAATTCTCTTTGTATACCTGGCTACGCGAACACCACTCGTATAATTTTATAAAACGTAAACAAATAACAGCTACTGTTGTATTTCATTTATATTCGACCAGCTCTTTCAATACACGAGCAACCGGAATCGAGACAAAAGAAAATTTCATTGCACGTAACATCCCATCTATTCAACGCAGATATGACAATAAAATTTGCTGCGGTGTCAGAAAAATATCTGCAAAGCCACCCTCTGAATGAAAATATCAATTTAAATATTTCATCTTCGATATGCGCCGGTGTGGCTTGTCCAACGGTGTCGTTTTATTTTGTCGGAGAACAGTTTTGATCGTATGCCGAGGTTTTACCGCAATTTTATAATCCCTACGCGACGTGATTCGTTTTAACTGCCAAGGAGAAATTTAGCGTGCGAAACCCGGCAAATTGTATTACGCCCTCGTAAATGTATCTGCGTCGATTATACAGTTATACCAACCGCGTGTATATATATTTATAGCTCCGGTATCAAACCCGGTCTGAATATTTTATAGTTTTAAGCACCTCGCCTCGTACGTTCCATTTTCTCATTTAGATTATACTAGTAATTGCGTTGCAGATTTCTTTTACGATACTAATAAGAATTTATATTAACTTGGTTCTTACAGCTGTAGTTCAATAAAGCGATCCCTATGTTCTTGTGTGGCTTGGATTTTTAATTTCTTCTTACTTTATTGAGTATCCTAACTATTGTCTGAAAAATTCATTAAGTTTTCAAGACAATAAATAAGTACCAATGTCGATTCTAAACATACCACGAAGTTAATTTACAGACAGTCGCAACACTCTTTGAATAAACATTAAGTGATACAGAGAATAAGAGAAAAAGGGAGAGAAATAGAAGTAGCAGAAAAATTATGTTTCAAAAATTTAAGAAAACATGCCATTTATCAATTTCACATCAACTATGAACTATTCATATTATATTTTACTAACTATAAGCTTACGCTTTCACGTTGGAAAAAATAAATGAAATGAATGATACCCATAAATTATTTGTGGACATACTCAGAAGCTTCACATGACATAGTACTAAATATTTGTTTAGGTGCAGAACTTGAAATCGTAGATCTTGGCGACGCTTGGTCAAACACGGAGTACGCTTTGTTCAGCTGTTTGTCTTACGAACTACCGCTTCTAAGTACACGAGACAGTGAACAAACTAACATATTATGATATCAGTATTGTGAATGATAATAATATTTTGAGACAAATCACACACGGCCGCCTAATCCCAAACTACGCAAAGCTACACCTGATTTGACCAGACAGCGGATAGCGACATAAATGTACCTACATACAATTCTAAATACATGTATAGGTAGTAGAAAATTATTAATTGTAATACATACATTCTTTATGTTATTTTCAGAATGAAGCCTATGCCCCTATATATGTATATACTTGTATGTAGAAAGTTATACGGCCTGTCATAGCACAATTACTCTTAATTATCACAACGTTATACGTACATTAGCTTCAAGTTAGGTTCTGACTTTCATGAAGACCTTCTAGCTCATTTCCCCACAATCCTTCAACTCAAATGGTTCTATGGCCAAAGAATAAAGAAATTTTTAGTTCACCTTATTTAATGTAATTTTAGATCGCACTTAGATTATATTGCGATGAAGAAATTTTCAGTCTTCTGGACATAAAAACATTTCAGCTGCTCTAACATTGAAAACAAGCCATTATAAAAATCCTTACGGACTACGAATGCAGCTCCTTTCAAAAGTATTCCATAAAGGGAACCTAACTCGAAGAACACTGAGAACGGCGCACAGCCATTCCGCTCCGGGATATTTCTCGCAGGATATTAGACGGTATTTGCTTTCATCTTTTCTTGAAATTATCCAGGAGTTGAATGCGAAAGTACACACTTGCATTTTAATGTTTTTTAAATTATCAAGAAGAAACGAAATTGTAAGTTATGTATTGAACAGAAGAATCTCAAACCCATTTAAATGAAGTATAAATATCATATTCATACATTGTTCGAGGTCGTTTGCAGATATATGTATTTGTACGGCAGTACTGTTGCTCGTTAGCTTACTGCTATTTTCACATTTACAAACAAACACTACGAATGATGATATTCAAAAGACCTTTCGAAACTGTTCTGATGTCTGTTAATGTAAAAACTATACACGCAAATACCAATATTGTAAGCAAGACAATGAACTACATTTGTTAATATAGTATTAGTATTAGTATTTTCCACAAGGTAAAGAACAGATGCCCGACAAATGCAAATGCACCGCTTATCACTGAAAAACACCTGAACTAGAAGTTAAAATCTCTCCGTTTGATCATCAGCTGTCGATTCGGTGATTTACTTGTGTCGCAATATGAAATAAACAAAAAAGAGGAATTCAAAACTAAATCGATAAAGTTCACGGCAAAGGAAACATAATAAAACGATAATCTTTTGTTGAATTTCTCAATTTAAAACTTATTCAGATTTACTGTTGTAAGTTATTCAAACATTTTTGCATCTGTCTCTCTTTCTGTAAAGATTCCGTAGGTGCTAGCACAAAAGTTGAACGGTACGAAACGAGTTGGTCTATTGTTGGGACAGTCCGGATATTAACAACGGGCGCAGATGCTATCCGTACTCTTACAAATAGATTCCGATCGAATTAACATAACAAAATTTCGGTTGTCAGTTAATAGCGTTCCAATATTAATACGCTGTCCGAGTTTACGAGTTTCCAATCCTGTTTGCAGTGTCGGCGACTGAAATGGCGGATCGCAAACTATATTCGGAGCTGATGTGTTTGCATTGGATGTTACTGTTATACCCGTATATCTTGTATTGTTGTTAAGCCTTGTGCAGTGCAACGTGTATTTAACACAGAAAATAACAAATAACTCCTGTGCAATAAAATAAAACGTATAATCCGTACTATAAGAAGCGATACTCATCTACTAGACGTATCTAAACATATCGTGTAAGAAAAGCAACGTATTATACTAATATAGGAGATGTTCAGTACTTTTCAATGGCTATGTAGTTATGAATTACTATTTACATTAATTAAAAAAATAAATAGTCCATGTAGATTAGACACAAGTAGAGCATTTACATCGTTTAGTGATAAACTTCAATGCGTAATATTCGTGTTATGTTTGAAGTAAAGTATGAACTGTAAATTCCATCGCTTTTCCTTTTGATTTTCCTTATTTAGAATTCTAACGTTAGAATCTATTAGCTTTGAGTTTGATCTCGTAATTTCTTATGTAATTATGCTACTGAAATATGTATGCGATTAAGAATGAAGTGTACAATTTGTTAATAGATATCATAAATACTAATGTTATTCCGTCTGTCTGCCATTTTCATTTTAATATCAAGACCACTGAGTCGACTGTTGAAATTTCATGTTGACTTATTGAAGTTTGAAACTGAAAGAGCGAAATCTGAGGTGAACGTTGAAGTAAAGTTTAACCGCAAACCAAGTCGCGGTTAAAAACTAGTTTAATATACCTACTCCTATACTCGTAATATTTATTAGGCGTCAATTTTCATTGGCATCAAATAACTATTGTAGTTTTACTTCCATTTCTTAAATTTGTATGCCGTGAAAGGCAAAATATGGCTTAAACTAAGAATATTGTAAAATCTTTCTACCTGTATGTACCCATATTTATGCAAGTAAACTTCTTTGTCTTTGTATTTAAATAGCTCTCTTACATTTATTTATTTATTTCTCCTTTATTGTTTCTTTACAAAAGGCTGATTTAATTCCTAGTGGCATTCTCTACCAGTCAACACTTGGCGTTGCTGAAATATTGTAGCAGGCGTCATAAATAAATTACCCATTTACTTGAATAATAACGTTAAAATGTAATTAAATGCTTTTTTATGGGTGTTAATACTTTTTTTAATAGGTGGTTTCGTGAACACCACGAGCAGTTAATACCACTAGAGAATACTAGCATGTGGGCGCGGTCGACCGTCGTCGGCGGCTTGTTGAGCGTGCGGGCCGTGCGCCGCGAGGACGCCGGGCGCCTCGTGTGCTGGCTCAACAACACTGCCGCCGGCGAGTCCGTACACTTCACGCTATTCGTAACAGGTAACTGTAGTTTGGTTATATATAATATTATAAAGAGGAAAGATTTTTATGTTATCTTTACTTACACGAATAGGCTCATAAACTACCGAACCGATTCAAAAGTTCTTTAACCATTTGAATGCTACATTATCACTGGTCAATATAGGCTATACTAGCTTTTGCCCGCTTACTGGAACAAAACTAAATTGTAGTCAGCCAAGTCAACAGTGATTGTAAACTTAAATAACTACTTAGTTGAGTACTTACTCATCTTCAATAGCACCTGTTTAGCGACATAAACCAAGCAAAACCGTCCAGTTGCATTTTTTTTAACAGAATATTTTTTATCAGCCCTAGGCAAGCTACGAATAGTATCATTAATACTGCTGTAGACATAATTTCAGTTTAAGATAGCAGTTTCATTGTGTTCGTCTCTTTTAAAGACAACGCGGCGCGGCGACGTCGTTATCGATTGATTTCCGTCCGTTACACAGCAGACGTTTTATTCTATCGCGAACAATGCAGACTTTTGCTTTTATTCACCCAGGAAACTCGCTTTTGTTGCAGAACCAATCTCCGTCCGAATAAAACCTGAAACGTTAAGAGTGAAGCTGAATGCTGATGCCAGTTTGGATTGTAAGGTCTCCGGTCATCCGATAGAAGTAGTTTATTGGATACACAATGGTCGGCCGAGGAAACCGTCGGAAAGGATCAGACAATCCGAAGATGGACTCCGTTTACATATCAAAAAATCGCAGCAGACCGATGAGGGATTCTATCAATGTTTCGCCAGCAACACGCGGGATCAAGCTTATGGAGTGACAGAATATTTAATAGATGGTAAACATCTTACTGTTTACTCAATAATAAATCCAATTTTTTCACCATAAACACAACTAAATATTGTTGTTGCTAAGAAAAAAATATTTCATATATGTTTTCATGTCCAAAATTATACACAAATTTTTTTTTGTTCACTAACGTTATTTGTAACGTTAGGTTTTGACCTGTTGATATTTTTTCCGAACGTTTTATAAACGTATAGAGATTTTTTATTTGACCTGCGCAGTTTCAATATTTGTTTGGCCACAAAGAGCGAATGGCAATCGAGTTCTGTTTGCAGATTCGGAATCAGCAAAGAAAGCCAATGGCAACCGATCTCGGCGCGCGCCCTACGCTCGAAGTGCACACACTCACGATACAGACTGGAACTTCACTGGCACTAGAGGTAAGAAACTTATATCAGAATCACTGCCCAAAAATCAAGAATACTAAGTTTGCATAGCATTGCCTGTAGCTAGGGACTGGAATACAGCTACGATATCTCCTGCCATAAAAGCAACTAAAAAGAGTCTTCAGGGGTTATAGGCGGCTTGAATGGAAGCTCTAACCGTTCAAACAGCGATACCGTCGTAAGTCCCAAAAATTATCTGCACAGGATATCGTTCCCGTATAGTCATTTAAGTTGCCACGTTGTCAAAAAATCGAAGTGCTGTTTATTTATTTCAAATTTGAATATAAATCTTGATTTGAACTCAAAAAAATAAATCTGAACGCCTCTCTGTATATCACTAGTGTACCACGCTATAAATATGCATGATACACTATAACACAAAATGTCAGCTGACGTTCGTAGCATAAACATACAGTACAAGCTTTTCCGAATGAACTAAGTTGAACGAACGCCATTTAAAATTTCAATTCATACCATTTTTTATTATCTGAGTTATTTAAACAAAGATAATACCTACAATCCAAAGCTAACATAACTAAGTTCTGCTCTTCTCAATGTAAGAACGAACGATTTTGTGCCCTAGTTTGAAGTTCATACGAAATTAAAGCTACGCCACTATCGGCACCAAGTTGAATCCTCTGGAGATTAGACAGTTGACACTTGGCAGCAAACTAGATTTTGCTTAGATTTAGATATACAGAACATTTGTGTATCTGCAATCTGCTATTTTGTTACTATAACATAAAATATTACACGCTTGATACAGGAATATAAATGCAATTATTGAAGGCATTACATTTTAGATTCTAGTATCTTTACAAAAACAACTTTAAAAGTATAGCGCCAGCATATGACACTCCTCAAACGTGACTATTCCTCAGAGGTATGAAGACATCTGCATTTAATCCGATATAAATGTTACTGACATTATTAATATACACTTAGACGGGACTTGGCTACCATTGATTGTTATTAATGAAAGAGGGCAGAAACGATCGAAAGCCGCTGGGACTGAGAAAGCCACTCAACAGATCTAATATCGCTGATAACTTTGGTTAAGATTTTTAATAAAGAACCAGTATATGAAATAACGAATTTGTCACAAACCGGGACCGAATTTATGAAACGGCGATCTAAACAAAAGGGACGTCGTATGAACTTTTCCACTTACATCCTGTGTCAGCTCCGATTTGACTCAAACATAAACAAAAGTTAATAAAGTTTGACATTGAGCTACGACACAAAGCATGTTTTTGCCCCAAAGTTCCATCTGATCTCATTTATATCTTGGACAAAGTTTCAGATAAAACAGATAAACGTCCCTCCTAATTTAAAGTTAAATTTCATCTTAGTCCATAACGCCTAGAGCAGTTTTTAATTTCAACATTTTAGTTAATAACGCAGCCCGAATTAACAGCAAACCAGCAAACTAAATTTGTAATAATGGTAAATGCTAATGTAGTGCTAATTTATTTTTAATAATTTTCAAACTTACGTCCGTTTACTTCTAATATTAAATATTAAATTGTGAATAGGATTCTCACCAGTGTAAATATTTTTCTTACTTATCAGGCTTCTACATCGGAATAATTTATCAAAACCGCGGCCATTCACGCGCTAAATAAGAGTAGGTACTTTCATGGTTACTTAGCACGTTATGCGTGCGCAATATTTGCGACATTTTATGCACTCTCGTTTCCGACTTGTTCATAAAATATTTAAAAGTCCATTTTTAAGCGCGGATTCGCTGCAAGCTATTAGAGTCAGCTCTTCAGCTCAAACAAAGAGCCTCAGTGACGCAGGAACGGGTGCCGCGGGCGAACCCGGTCTCCATACTAAATACTACACCAGGAATTTTCCAATTAAGATCCTATCTTATGCCACATAAGGTCGACTTTACATGTTTCCGTTATGAATATAAGTCGCTTTGTCTCATTATTAATTCGCTCCCCGCTATTTGGTGTCGCTGCTCTTCAGGGAGTCAGTAAGAAGGGCTGTCGCTACGTACATGCGTTAGCTATTGGAATATACTCGTAGAAAACCTTACTATGTGTGACGCTTAATTATACGTGAGCTTCGCCATTTTTAAACTTACTTTTTCATAATCACATATATTAATAAAGTAACTGCTTTCCAGTAAGGAGTTACTTATATACAAATAAAATAACTTTATTTAAAATTAAAATAAACTCAAATTGTCTAGTTATTTGTAATTAAATAAAGTAATTAATAACCTAAGAAAACAATAGAATCTTCTAAACTAATGCACTTTATTGATATGTTCATTTGGCATATATGATTTTTGACATCATTAGTAACATTGGTTGTATTGCAAAGTTTTCAAATAACCCATCAAGCCCTGGGTATTATAAAATGCAAATACATGTCTCCGCTTTCCTTTCAGTCGACATGGGATCAGAAAATAAAAGGCGTCAAAGGAAACTGCTCTTTGGCAGTTTCCGTATCTCCTAAATGCGGGACAGTCAAAATTTTTGCGGGCACACTCCCAAATTGCAATCTATAAAGTTGGTGAATGGGTGGGTCCCTGGCGGCAAGTGTGCGAGACAACCTCGCCCAATAAATTATGCAAGTGGTTGGCCTTCTGTTAACAGGCCTCATTTGTTCCACCCGCAGCTTAGCTAGCTATAGAAATGAACCGATAAACCGCAATATATAACTACCCTTGTTTCGAAATTCTGCCGAAGTTATAGAGTTTTATTGAGTCTGAAAATATGATAAACATATTCGAACAAAGAATGTTTACATATATATCGTCTTTTTATACACATCAATTCAGGCGATATTGTAACCAAATGATTACCTATTTCAAATAGAAAAAAAATACCGTTTACAAAGTTTTATTAAATATTTTTAGAAAACTTGTGCAGAATTGTACAGTTAAGATCTGAAACAGATTTACAACACAGCTGCATCGTAAATCTGTCCATGCCCAGCATTCTAGGATCCAATGGCTTTTGATAAACTGCTATTTATGGTGCAGGCCGGCTCTATTATTCATAATTAATGTTTCTGAAACAATGAACCAACAATAACAAAAAGTATAAGTAAAATGATAACTACGGGTTTGTTGAACAAATATCCTAATTTATTGTGCGCTCAATGGCGAGATCAAGCCGCCTCTTTTGTATTAGATTTAAATAATAACTGAGACGTGAGCCCGTGGTTTCCTATGATATAAATTCAATTGGAGCCCCTGCTTAATTCAATTATGTAAGAACAAAATGAGTATTGTGGTTAAACTGAACTAAATTGCCTCCAGTAGAAGGGGTTGGACCTCCTATTATTGTGATTCCTTTATTGCCACATAAAAGGATTGATGAATTAATTGTTCAAAGGAATTAGAATCAGTTACATAATAAGACGAGAACGAAAAGTGAGTAAAAAGATGGAGGTAAAGGGAATTTGAGAGACTTTAGAATTCCATTTCAAACAAAGAGCGATATTGAAATACCTCTGATTACGAATAATATAAAAATATGAGTAGATATCCATTCACATACAAGTAAGTATTTTTATCGCAACGAGCGATATTTAAAGTACATACTTTCAAAGCATTGCTCGCATTTGCACGTGTGCTATAAACGCTGTTCAAAGGAATCATACGTTTGACTCGGACAAAGGGTTTATTAAAAAGCAAAAAGAAGCACATCAAAGCTTTGTGTAGCAAAACTGTTAATCGCCTAGATGGTGGGGTAAAAAATATTCAATCAGCCGAGTTGGGAGGCGTGCCGCCGGACCACCGCCCTGGATTTGCGTCCACCCGCCGCCTATATAATACCCACACGAACTACTTACCATTAAGCTTAGTCTATGCGCAATTTAAACTTGATCTGTTCCGCTTTTCCGTTATACTACATAATATATAGATACAAATTTTAACCTACGTTAAACACATATACCTATAAGTAAATATGATTATTTTATTCTTCTACAATTCCTGCTGCGAGTTCTTATTTGAAATACCTACACTCTATTTTTATTTTAGTTTATCTTTGATCTTATTCAACTCGATCTAGTATTTTATTATCACAAGTATGATCTTCATTTTTCTGAAATAAAGTCAAAGCGTTATTTGTCTACTCGGAACGTACGAGTACATTACGACCATATCCTGTCACTTGTCCTCGAAGTTTTTTTCTACTAAGAAATAAATGAAACAGAAAACAATATTGGAATCCACTGTTTCTCCTCAAGAATTGCTAACAAACTCACAACTATAAAATGGCGTATATTGTCATAGACCAAAATAATTGTGAACCAAAAAATGAAAATACTAGAAGTCACGATTTTTAAACAAATAACAAGAATATTCAAATATATTATAAGTAAAGTATATTTGTATAATACAATGCTTTGTTTCGTATAAGCTTGCTATCTACATATAAAACTTTCGACAGTGTCTATAGCTTTTGAATAACAATGTTGGAATCCCACCAAAAATTAAGGAGCCATACGAGTTTGTTTAGTGAAGTCTAGAGTGAGAGTTACTTTAACCGACGGAAGCCTTATGTAGGCCAATAAAATTCTACAATTCCAATTTTTTTGCAGAATCGAAGCCGGAGTTAGTGTACTGGTTCTCGGAGCAGACTCTGCAGCCAGGGCCGAGCGTGTCCCTGAAGTGTGTGGCGATGGGACACCCGCCCCCGCAATTTACGTGGTTACTAGATGGGTTCCCTATTCCTACTAATTCCAGGTAATGTACAAAATTTCTTGTTAAAGATTTTTTATATAAATGATATCTCCTAATAATTTTTATTCCTTTTAACTGCTTTGAATGAGGAAAGGCGACTAATTTCGATGTATAATAAATAAAAAAATACGCACTAGGTGTTTTATAATAAAAATTAATTTAGTAACATCAGATCAGTTAGTTATCTCTTTTGTTATTTTTTAAAAAGTACAATGTTTTTAATTACGACGTATTTTTACGCTGTAAAAATCTTATATTTCAATGAAGTTTACACTAAAAATCGAATCAGTGGCTCGGTAGTAAAACGTCACAGATATACAGATAGATACAGTTATATTATATTAGTATGGATGCTTCGGTTATAAAAATCAAGTAATTTTCCTGTTAAGGTTCGTCGTTGGACAACACGTGACGTTACAAGACGATGTAGTCAGCCATCTTAACGTAAGCAGAGTAACGGAACAAGATGGCGGCGAGTACGCATGTGTTGCCAGCAATGCCGTAGGCAAGGCAGTGCATGCGGCTCGAGTCAACGTATATGGGTTGCCGTTTATACGAGAAATGCCCAAAGTCACGGCCGTGGCCGGCAGCGACCTTAATATCAAATGTCCTGTCGCTGGTTACCCTATTGAATCTATTACTTGGGAACGCGGTGAGTTTAAAAAGCTGTCCTAAGTATGCTAGTAATACTGTAGGAAATATGTAGTGAAAATATTTTGTATTAAAATTAAAAACTTGGGAAACTAACATTATATTGCATTGAGAACATTTTGTACATTACACATCAGCGGCCAGAACAAAATAGACGCGGCAAAGTGACCTTTTACAAATAGAAACGTCAGTTAACTCATTGTTTGCGTACCATTTCATTCAATACAATTTCAAGTAAACATTAACTTACAGCTACATCTTTTCTGCGTTTCTGATTTATACTCACCAAATATTATTCATTGAGTGTCACCTGTAACATTTGTTAGTTACTGCAATATTTGACATTTTAAACTTTATTCATCTTTTAAATTAATAACTTGAAACAGGAATTGCTAAATTTAAATTAAAATCTGTACTCAGCATCTCGGAGCCAATTTGAGCGTCTTATTTAATAGTAAGAAATTGACATGATTTCCGCACCTACATTACGCCACAAAATTGAATTGCCTCCGCGTTCGCTCTTCAGAATTCATTTTTTATTTTCTCTTCTAAATATTCCAGCCCTAATTTTCTTCTCGCTGTGAATAATCGCACGATCAGCAATACAAGTTTAACTACTACGTAAGTAGCATGAAACGCGAAAATCGTATACGTGAATGGAATTAATTTAAAAACATTTTTCACAACTTTTGTGAATATCTATTCCAAGAATTTTTCATCAAACAAATAGAGAATTTAATAAAATCTCTGTGTGTCTATGCAATTTTTGTAATAAAATAAAGAAACATGACAATATAAGCTTTGAAAAGCTTCGCAAAATAACTTACAACTGCAACAGGTCGCCTAGAAAGCTATCGAAGGGAGCACTGAACTTTTTGTGAACGATTTCGTTATCTTATCCGTTCCTCGTTTATTGAAAAGCGGTTCCTTTTCTTATTATCTCTCCTAGATTACTTTGTTCGTGATTTAATTAATTAACGACATTAAGATAACTAGGTAGTTATTCCTTTGTATTATTACATTATAACCTATTACATTATACAAGTAACTAAGTAAGAATGTAATATCTATTGCAAATACAGATATTTAATTGAATACATTACAAAGTAGATCATATAGTACGAAATTATATCTATTGTATAAATACAATTAAAAATTTTCTTTGTGAGCACACAACGAAAAATTTAAACTGTAGCAACATTAGCGAATACGTTTGTATATTTTTGAATTGTTATAATTATTTTATGTAATTATAAGAGGTGCTTTTTTACACAGAAGTTTATGACTAACATATTTTTACACTGTGCAGTTTAACCGCATATGCAAATTAAGGTAGGCACTGTCGTGCGAAATTCATGCAAGTTGCATATTTGTAACAAGATAATACTGTATGAAGTGCAACGTAAAATAAATTACGTACCTAAAATTATTTCACATTCCACTCATTCTAAAATCAATATTAAAACACTCATTAAGTCGATAAAAAGTCGTGCCGATAAAAAAATCTAATTTTATAGGTACAGATGAACAATAATATTAATGAAAATTCATTTCAAAATAATCCTAATTAATATATTCCATTGAAACAATATAATTTAACCCAGCCTTAACAAATTATACACGATGTAGCGTCTAGCTGCTTACAAATAAAGTTAATTTATGCATACCTAACTTGGTAATAACATCCCGACCTTATTCGTCGTGGTCGCAGAGAAAATTGTGTTCCGTAATGTATTAATTATAAAGGTTATATTCATGCAAATTATACACAAAATATATTAAAGCTTAGGCTTAAACATAGTGTACCACAGAGTAGTAATACTTTAAGTTTTGACATTTTAATGGCGATGAAACGATAAATTTTCAGGTTAGTAAAAATTTCGTCATAATACAATTGCGAAAACACTGACATTAAACCTAGTTATAAGCTAAAATAGCAGGTTTTCCAGTGTTGTATCCTGACCTAAAATTAACATAAAATTATATAAAATATAAACGTATCTTTTTTGTGATAAAAATTCTAAGAATTCTTATATTATGATTATGATAATGATTGTTATGATTACAGCACATATGTCGTATACGACCAGAAGTAATTGGTGTAAGACATCTTATTACAGACAGCAAATTATCATTATAATGAGTACTAATTATTATTACATCTCGATAAATATTCACGGGCATTCAAATCTTAAAATATTACCGGTTAACGTAAAATTAAACTAAAACATTTTGTCCGTTAGTACCAGTTCTGCAAATGTGTGGACAGTTGTCAGATTCTTACCTAAACTTTATGCTCTCTATTACTCTTTAGACTATACATGAAACACCTCTTGAATATTCATGAGCATGCCTGAAAATTATTGGTCAAATTGGAAAAAAAATATTACTTGGACCACCTACGCTGCAGTCGCCGTTATACTAATAAATCGCGTTAATTATAATGGATTGTTATGCATGCTGGTATTCTTTAAGCAATATTAAATTAATGGGTCTACAGTAAAATCGCGTAGTGACCGCAGAGAAAATTGCGCCCGTAATCTAATAAACCGGATACTTCCGCGCCATCCAATTAGGAACTTGTTAAAATTATTCTTTTCTAATTTTTCCACAGGAAAGTTTATAACAATGAAGTGAAACGTAGCTAACAAAGCAAATCGTTAAAAAGTTTTGCTTTTACGTCTATTGCAGCCTTCGAGTGGGCTGGAAATGGGCGGTTAGCATTATTTAACGGGACGACAACGTTATGTTAGAACAAAGGGCAATTTTAAACCTTAAATTGTGACGAACACGACATGTATACATTTTCAATCACAATAAATAAGCATTTACATGAAATAAACCCAAATGTCGTCAATATTTAAAAACGAATGAGTACCAACACAACAAAGATCAAAGACCGCTTATAAAAACATTACTCTACACATTTCTTTATACGTTACATACCCGGAAGTGCCCGTAAGCATCAAACATATATTTACCGTAACGATTTCAAATTATGACAAGCATCGTAATGCGCTGAATGAAGCCATAATCTGAATAATTTAAGATCTTGCTTTACTTCAAAGTGATATATTTACTGTTGAATTATTCACCTTTTGTTCCTTGTTCATTTAGATACAAATGAAATTAATAAGGAAGGATTGATTTAGTTTTATATAAAAATGTCATATTATGATCAATCATAATTACTTCATTTCCAATTATCTAAGTAAAATTGTGGTGATTTTAAAATAATTTATCATTCATATACATACATAGATCTGAACTCTTTTATAAGCAATTCCAACACGCTTTCTTATTTTTAAAGTTGAAAACTTTTCCGTTTTTTACATGAATATTTTTGTTCGAGATGAATGTACCGAAATTGCGTCGGTGAAAGCCATTCTCTTACTTTTACAAATGTAATGCGAACCGCCCAAAAATTTTTATTTTCACCCACTACGTCAAAGAACATAAAGAAAATGTTGGACCGTGAAATCCTTACCTCGTTTAACAGAATTACTGGTAAGATCAAATTAAGAGTCGACGGTCACTCCCTCCTAATTTTCCTTTTCTCGCGACCCTTGTCAGCGATGGGTTATATTTTTTTCATGGAGAACTCTTATTGAGCTGACCTCGAGTTTTAAATGGGATATAAAAGGTAATACATGTTCAAATCTAATCGCCAGTAAAAGCTGGTTTAATCCATATCGCCCTACTCTTTTTCACTTTATAGCATAGCACATATCGGGAAGAAAACAATGCAATGGTAGCGGAGTAACATTAATTTTAACTTTATATCAATAATTCATGACTATCTGCTAACGACTTAAGAAAGCTCTTCAGTGTTAATAACTACCAGAGCTTCTAAAGTTATCCAAGTTATAGTAGTCAATTGTACTAAGCTGCGACTATCTATTTTGAATATGTTATCTATTTGAATGAGAATAAATCATACCTTGTAAGTTTCTCTAATTTTTTTTTGTACAAGTCATTTTGTCCGAAGATTCTAAATTCGAGGAAGCTTTGATATACATTTACCATTTTATTTTGGGGAAACCATTTCTTTTTTAAATTAAATTTTGTCCTGGTATAGCAAGTTTCCGCGAACTTTGAGCCGTTTGCCAGCTGGTGAAATTTTTATTTTCCACCGCTTTGTTGGTGAGCTCTCGATCGTATTACGCATCAGTGACCACGACTGTACCAACAATTTTAAATTAGGAATATCCATTTTTTATAAAAAAAAATTTTTTTGCAAGGAATAAGAAACTGACGGTTTTTGGATTATCTATTACTTATTTTAAAAGGTCTTCGATAAAGAAAAAATTAAAACATATTTGTTAAAATTAATTGTATAAAGGTATGCGATTATTCAGTACAGTGTTTTCACTTCGAGTTTCAACTTCATAATGTCATCGATATTAAAACTTTTTGTACAATCTTCGTCATTTATTCACTAGCATTTCTAATGAAGTTCAGTGTTTCACTAAGGCCACTTGAACCTTCCGTACTACCGTTTGAAATGGAGATCAACTGCATTTCTTATTATATAATAGGCTAGCGTTTGACCGCATTAATTTTGATACTAACGAAAGTTTTTTACCCGAGATTTCATGATGCCCACGTTTCTTTTCTTACTGCATTTAGCCCTATAAAAAGGTTTTGCAGTGTTACTCAGATATATCGAACTATGTCAACAGATGGACAAACTCTACCTCTGAATCGACGTCAGAAAGTATTCCCGAACGGAACATTAATCGTGGAACAGACTCAGAGAGGAGAGGATGCCGGCACGTACACCTGTCAAGCCACTAACAGGCAGAGACACGTCGCTAGAAGAGACGTCGAAGTGCAGATTCTAGGTACTCACGTTACATACTATAATAGCAATACGTAATTCCAAACACGAATAATGTCTTAAAAACTTAACCTGATGAAAATTTATATGTACATGTACATACACGAAGAGATATCTTATGCCCGTACATAATAACACAAAACATACAATGTATAAAGAAACAACATTATTAACAAAGATTACTTAAAAGAAACCATAGACAAAAGTCTCTGTTCTGAATGAATCCTATATCAAAAAGTGTAAGGCATTATTTTTGGTTTTATATATAAAATTCAAACATTAAATTAGGAGTTTAGGCGAATTTGGGAAACTTTTTTATTTTCTGTAGCAAGATTTAGAGCACCATAAAATCAGAAATTCAAGAGGACGGAGTTACCCATCCGTAATTCATTAAATTTAGCACGCTTACCATTCCAGCGGCATCAACGGAGCTTTGAACTTCCAACGTTCCCGGTTAATAAGGCAATAAAATAAAAATATAAAAAAAATATATAAATGAAGTAGCTATTGCGGGGGTGGCTTGGAAAAATGTGCTATAAACGGAGCTTAGAGATTTCATATTAATTAATCGTAAAAAGCAACGAGGAAATTTTTTGCAACCGAGAATATTTTTTCCAAAATAATTTTAATTAAAGCTGTGGATAGTTAAATCAAACATTTATTCAATTTCTTTGAATATTTTCAGTGCAGCCAAAGATATTGCCAATCCAGCCTCTGACGAATTTATTGAGGGAAGGCATGCGAGCGGCCATATCTTGTCAGATATTGGAGGGTGACTTGCCAATAGCATTCCGATGGGAGAAGAATGGGCAACCGGTGACGTCATCTCCGTACGCACCCAGCGGGATCATAACGAGGAGAATGGACGAGTACAGCGCGTCGCTTGTGATAGAACATATAACATCTCTTCACAGCGGAAACTACACGTGCATAGCGTCTAACATTGCTGGCTCTGAGCGGTTCACTGTACCGCTTACTGTCAATGGTAAAAATATTGAATTTCTAGATCTAAGCCCAAAAAATATTTAAAATGATATGTAATTTTAATTTTATTCAATAGTGCCTCCAAGATGGCGACTGGAACCTAACGACATAGCGGTTGCGGCCGGTCAGGATGTTACTCTCCAATGCCAAGCCGATGGTTATCCAAAACCGAACATAACGTGGAAAAAGGCGGTCGGTAAGTAACAATGTTAAAATTTACATTCATGAGCTACTTTCATTGCCTAAATTGATCGTAATTTCCTTCAAATTCCAATTCGGTTTAAATTATTAATTTTGTTCTTGACTTTTCCGCTTGCAAGATAACCTAGAAACTTAAGAGATATCAAAAAGCAATCCTGAGCTTTGCTGGGCGCCGACTATATACAGCTCAGTCGCATAGGAGGAGGAGAAAAGAGAATTAATCCAGAGAGAACTTCTGTATAAATAAAACGTAAAGAGGACGATACATTTTAAAAGAGTTTGACTAGCCTTTGAATCTAGCTTTCAGTTTGCAAGAAAACAACAGGATATCGTTTTGAAATTCCAATTTTGAATTTTTTTATAACAGTACTGTTATCATAAAACTATATTGCACTAGAAGTGACTCCTTTTTTCAAAATACCGAAATTGATTCATAAAATAATATCCCACAAAACCAACAACTGTCTTTATATTACAAGCGCAAGTAAGTCTTAACTTTATCTTATCAGGTAACACTCCTGGGGAGTACAAAGACTTCATGTTTGAGGGGAGTTCCAGGGTTTTAGAAAATGGTTCTCTAGTATTCGAGAGAGTTGCCAAGGACAGTGAAGGACATTACCTCTGCGAAGCAAGAAACGACATCGGCGCCGGACTCAGCAAACTCATATTTTTCAAAGTCAACGGTAAACCTTATTTTAACATACATTTTTTTTATTTTATATGTTATTATGTTATTATACAGGCGAATTCTGAATTTCCGTTAACCAATGACATCGTTGACACAAAACATGACAAATCTTGTGCGTGCCGATTTATCCAATTGGATAACGGAAATAAAAGCACCACTTTTCTCCTAACGTTTATAGAAGATAAAGAAAATGCTCGACTTTTTATTTTCCTCTTTGAAAAGTTGTGGAATGTTTCGATGGCGTCTCAGAGATGAGTTTGGGACAGGCGACAACGCTCAAATGAAAATTCTTTGCCGTCATTATTGCTTTGTATACCGGATCCGGACTGAAGTCAGCGGTAATAGATCATTATGAGCGAATATTTGTAATGTTGGGCATATATTTGTAGCATTAGCGTTTAAAATAGATTAAGTTCGAATTAATGCACGATTTGAGGTTAAGTAATGGAAAGGCTCGGAATGTTGTTAGAAAAGCGACGCGTGAAAATTAAAAGTAATTATGTATATTGGAAAATCATATTCAGAGTGAGCCCATAGACAATTTAGCATAATTATTATTCACATTGTAGCTTTTGTGCGCACTTTATGAATACCGATAATATTAAAAGCGATTTTCTTTAGTCCCTTTCTATGTAAGCATTTAATTCATGATATATTCATAACAAGCATTACATATTGGCGGATGACAGATTGTAACCGAATAAAAATAAACAAAGCTCTTTTAAAATCATCTTGTAATTAAGTATCTATAAGAACTCGTAAGAACCCTGTTTGGTTAGATATTAGATAGTCTTCCCTATTCACAAGGCTTATTTCGTTAATTAGTTTCTTTGATGCTGAACATCTTTTTATAAAACAAATTTAATAAGCTTGTCATGCCATTGAATTAAAAAAAAATTGGGTATAGTAAGCGACCTGATATTATTTTATAAATGAAGCGATTTTAGGCTCCATAAGATGAAGCTACACGGGGTGGTACTGGTTGATATTATTAAATAACTGGTACTTTCTTAGGCAGCTGTAAAAACAGCTCGACCGCAGCCAACTGAAGGATAGACACTAATCCGTATCTCTTCTTAATCGCACTGCAGCATCTAGATGGAGTATGTTCGAGGTTTAATTGCGGAAGAATATTATTATTCCAAAAAGAGGACATTATTTTTTTTAAACAAGCTGATGCTTTTGTTGTCGTAGCACCAACTTTACTTTTTAATAACATATCACGACCAGTAATAAAAATATAAAATTCCCTGCTTCTAAATTGAATGTCGCCCAAGCCAATCGTGTACCTTGGCCATTCATCATTTTCCAGCGGCCATTTCTCCTCGGATAACAACTTCCTAAGCAATATAGCCCGTTTCGATCTACTTTATTACATAAAGCTCTACTTAACTCGGATTTAATGGGCCTCTTTGGAAATTTATTTTAAAGTACTTATAAGTTCCGCGTAGAAGTAATTAAGGGATAACATCTTCGCTTTTAAGTTTTGAGTTTCCCTTTAAAATGCAGCGAGGCCATAAAGACAACTGTAAACGTTCTATTGTCTTTATCGGAAACGGAGAGCGTCTGAGCAGAAAACCCAATGAGCGCACGGCAGTACGTCGTCTCTTTATTGGAAAACGAGACACTTGCCTTCCGCGGAAATAAGTTTGCCGTGTACGTGTTCGTATTCAACGGTATTGGCTTTTGTCACGGGGCAAATAATAATATATCGCCTCGAGCTGCGACATTGACAGCTCTGGAACAGATCTCCTTACGTATTATTTGTTTGTTGATTACGTACTGTATGTACGACGTTCATATGAAGGTGTAGGATTCATGCCATACAAGGGATGTTTGAGACAAAGAAATTCTACGACTTCTATTAAAATGTAATAAGAACCTACTGCAAGTTTTACCTAAAACAAGATTTATTATTGACATTAATAAAATTATTGCTTTCAACGTCTCATAATTGAATTGGTTATCGCACTTGAAATTTGTGCTGGTTTTCCTATATTTAAACAAAATTGAAATATATAAGATAAATTCACAGGAATCGGAACTTTAGTCATTATTTTTAATAAATCACACGGTTAGACAGGTAAGTTCAGAATATCAACTTTCAGAAAAATTTATTCGAATTATCAGCGATTTTGATCGTATTTTTTATACTTATGAAATTCGTTATAATTCGAATATAATTACCAAGCAATATTTATATGCCTGCGACGTTTATTACGTTCAGAGATTTACAAATTGTTGTTTTCCTCGTAATTCTACGGTCCAAATTTATAGTATTAAACATTATGCAATGTATCATTTATTTATTGTTCTCCAAATATTGCGAAGCGTTTATACTATCTTGTTTACAACTATCATGCTTTATTTCCACTAAGCATTATTTTAATGTAATTACATTATGTTATCTTAATTTAATTATTCGTACTCTAGACCTTGGCTCTATATATTTGTTATCTCAATAGTTGAAGAATATAAAAGCATTTTTATAGAGACGAATGGTTAAAGATCTACCCAAAGTTTTAAAGAGAAAACGTAAAAGAAAAATAAAGTGCGGTAAAGAAATTTGCTAACTTTAAAAGTAAACGCCCGTAAAAGGGGTTGCTTACTCCGAATCGCTAACACGTTTTTACCAGTTCCCAAACAGACCCCTTATAGCATTACCAATCTCTTTTGAATTAGCTAGATATTCTTCGAGTTCAGTACAAGAAGTGGTTTCAGCGCTAATGGCTGGAGGAGTAAAAGCCGAATGACCTTAATATGCTTTATTATAAGATGCTAGCACTAATTGCCATTTATTATAACTGAGTATTGATCGTTACTTCTACATTTACAAAATATAAAATCTTATTATTCACTAGATTTCTGAAAAGACACTGGAATAAAACGTTTTAATGTAGTCTTAATGTTTCATACTAAATGAATACAGAATTATTGTTATAGCTTATTATTATACATTATTTATTATTATAGCTTAAACCGAGAATCTAACTCAAGCAAACTTAGCTATTGCTAGCAGATATCCGGTAGAGCTGCCCGACTAAAGCCTCCCCCATCCTGATTTAAATTGGGTCACATTTATTTATAAAGAATAAAATATCAACTGGAGCAGCAGTTGCTTTAAAATTACGTGTTACTCGTATATTTAAGTGGACTCTGTACTTAGCTTAACTAAAAATTTTACACAAAGAAAATTTCAAATATGTAGGTATTTTTATACAAACTACTTTACTAGGCGTTACTACAAACTTAGACAATTCAGTTTAAACGTAACCATGGTTTTAAACGTTTTTGCAAAACTGTGCTGATATTTAAATTTGAACAAATTAATGACATTTTTATAGTTCTGTCCTACAACATTTCTATATGTGTCCATTCCAACTTCGTACTAAATTAGGAGAGACATAAATATTTTGTAAAGAAATCTGCACCGATTGTGAATGTGGTAAAATGGCATAGAAAATGAGAATATGGTAAACAAACTAGCAAAATTTAAAAGTAAATACCCAGATGTCCGCACAAACGGGCGCTTACTTCTAGTGCGACTCCATTTGGTCAGCTGGCAAACAAATCTATTTTAGGCAGTATCTGTCTCGTCTATTTACAATTTCTCCGAGTTACATCCTACTTTTTACTCGTGTGGGCTGTAGTTTATGCGACTCGTAAAAGAATACTTCATCATGTTATATTCAAAACACAGATCCATATCATATGGTTAGTAAACAATTTTATTAGTCCCAATTATTTAAGAAAATCTTGCTCAACTTCGAAAAACTACTTTCGTCTTGAAAATATGGTTCGGTTAAAAGGACTACTTTAGCTATAAAATTAAAAACAACCTAAAAAGATTTTATTTTTATAACCTCAGAGTTAAAACTAACCAGAAATTAAACTTCATCAAAATCGGATAAGCGATTCGCTGTGAAAGGATAACAGGTAAAGCTCACGTTTATAATTTGAGTATGGATGAACCAAAATAAAATTATATTCCACGTGAAGGGCATACTATAATTTTATGTGCAATCTTCCTCTATGTTCTGGAAAGATATACATAATAACATATATAAATCATAAATTAAAATCATTGCGTATCTTAAAATCATAAAAAATATGGCGAAAATTGGAGCAAAATGGTTTATGTTATATCAAAATATAATTGGTTTAACCTTACAGTATCTGTGTACTGTTAAAAACATTTGAATGTGGATTGCTATTTCGATAGAAGTCTGTCAAAGACATAATTTATTTACACGAGTCAGTTTCCAAAGGTTTCTGCGTTTATGCCATAGTAGAAACTTGAATATGTTGGGACATTATAAACTTTCTTATCTACAATTTAGCAACTGTTACTTACGAATATGTCCCCCCTAATTGTTTCCACAGTTAGCATCAACAAACTACAGGTCTACATGTATCTGTAGTATATACGGCTGGATTACTGGAAAGTTTGCAAGCATCCTACATAGGTTGTTTACTTTCCAACGAACGGCCTCCGCGGCTTGATCTAGTTGGTAAACAGTTTTGGTCCACCCGCAACTCTATTAAGTGGTTTTATTGAAAACTGGTCAAAAGCATGACCAAAATATTTGTAGGTCGATTGATACCACTTTTTCTTTTCTGTACACAACATGTTACATTACATCGGCGCGCAATTACAAGACAATATTTTTCTTCGTGAAAACCAAAAATGCGTACTTTGGTACTACAAAGCATTACTCAAATAAGATCAGTACACAATGTACAGTACAAATTTTAGCCTGTATGGAATATTTATGGCGTTTCTCATATGAAATCCTAAAGCTTTGTTAGCGAGTGCACGGGTACTTATATAAATTCAATGGATAATCTATTGTTAATTTTGAATTCAAATTTTTACATTTACCCATAAGTACTTGAAACCATTCAGCGCCGGTCGGTGGAATTTGCTCATTGGAGGATATAGTAAGTTTCTCTATAGTAACACAACGATTTCATAAAGTGTGGAAACTTCGAGAACTTTGTAGAATACGTTTGTAATCAAACGAAGAACTCCTGTTGCACTTATTAAGATATTTCGATGTCGCACCGTTTCGGGACGGCCTGTGAATCTGTCGGACAAACAATTGTGTATGGACAATAACGGAACCTAACGTCTAATGTCATCAGCACCTGCCCGCTTCCCAATGAAGAGTAAGACAGTGCAAGTAACTGCCGGCGAGGCGGCGCACTTACAGTGCGCGGCGTCCGGAGACGCGCCCTTAGAAGTCAGCTGGAGAAGCCCACATCATCATACTATCGCGCATCATCTTGACCAGAGGTAGGTTTCGCTTAACAATTATATTACATAAAACTTGACATAAAGCAACATAAGTTCGCTTACAATTAGTCTTGATTTACATTAGCAATAGCACACAACACACCTGTCGCCACAATACAATTAGGAATACAGATTTACACTGCAAATCTATCCCTTCCGGTATTTAATGAATAGTATTTTGTAGGTAAGTGCAGTTGGCTGAATTGAGATAAATGTTCGTAGCCTTCCCAGTGTTATTAATTAATTCAGTTTTAAGTATGAATACCGTTGCTTTCTGTAGAAAAGGTTGAAGGTAAATTATGTTAATTAGGTATATACCTAATTAACATAATTAACACACGTTCATATTTTAATATGCCTGTTCTCTTTTATAATATAGTCACATATAATATATTCCTTTTATAATAACATTTATTGAGAATAAGATTAACAACGATTGCAGGCAGATCGAAGCTGCGAAAATATCGACATGACTTGCAAAAACATGCGCTACCTACTCACATTGTTTATTTTTTCTTACTTAAAATTTATTTACAATATGATTTCTTTTACCTAAACAATAATTATATTTTAGCCTAATTTATTGATACACCTTTTTGAAGGTATACAATACGCGAGCAGGTCCTGGACGACGGTCTAGTGTCGGAACTAAGTATACTGCAGACATATCGACAGGACACAGGGGCTTTGACCTGCCGGGCGTCCAACGCATACGGGCAAGACGAAATGCTCATACATCTATTAGTGCAAGAGGTATGAACTGATTGCTTAGTTTATTATTTAGTATTTTTATATTTGCGTGGCATTAAAACCTAGGTACAAGCAAAGACCGTGATAACTCCATGTACTTAACATTCAAATATTTGTATTATTTATTGCTTAATTATCGTATGGAATACAATTGAACTAACAATAAGGTTTCCTTTTTTGTTACATAAAACAAAGACCAATTAATTTTGAACTTTGTAAGTTAGTGGTAAGCAGTAACCCAGGTTGGATTAGACAACGGATATTTATTGAGTTACGTTAATTGTTTGATAATATTCCAAATACCGTTTCGGAATTAAATGCAAATTAATTTCATTTTAAATTTGCTCGTCTGCGTTTATATAAGACTAACGTTTCAGGTGCCTGAAATGCCGAAGAATATACGGATCATTGACCAGCAGTCGAGATCCATACAGATATCGTGGACTCAGCCGTATGCCGGCAACAGTCCGATAATCAACTACATCGTGCAGTACAAGGAAGCTCCTGGTATTTCGTCAATTATTACAGCAAGCCTTTTTAACACTTTGTACACCTCAGTCGTTCTTAGTAGTACTACATACACTTCATTGTCACTTGTCTATTATCTTATTTAATTATTGTTTGTAAAAATGTTATTTCTGTATTTGTACCGCCTACACATTCATGTGCATTTAATAAAAAGCGGTTATTTTAATTTTACAAACAGACACTCCATTTTTGTTTATCTGTATAGATACATTATTTCGTAACCAGATCCATGGCCAACAACACCACAAAAAGTCATAGTCCCGGGCAGCGTGACGTCGGCGAGCGTGCAGAACCTGCAGCCCGCTACGTCCTACCATTTGAGAATCATCGCCGAAAACCGCCTGGGAATGAGCGAACCAAGTCAACTCGTGCAAGTTACTACCACTGAAGAAGGTAATTATTTACGTTTCCTTCGAAACAAAGACTTAGATCAGTGTTTCCCAACCTTTTTTAGGCCATGTCCCACCTTTTCTAAATTTTTTATGCCCCCCATACATAATTTTTAACCTTAAAAATTGTTCTATTCCCTTAAGAAATATAAATGGGCATTTTTAAATTGCCCCCTTAACTATCAAATAGCTCGCCTGTGGGGCGTGGGCCCCACGTTGGGAAACACTAGCTTAGATTCTCATCGAATCGAACGTAAATGAATATGGAATGGTAGAACAATTGTTGGAAGTTGAAATTCGACTGTATTTCGTTGAATTCATTGGCAGAAAAATATTTTAAAACAATTCCCGAATGAAATCCATACATAAAGCAGAAAAGTAGGGCGGTATATATTTTACGTATTCTTAATATTTCAGTGCCAAGCGGTCCGCCATTGGACGTGCGAGTGGAAGCAAAAAGCTCTACGGAGTTAATAGTCACTTGGGATCCACCGCAGCGGGATTTGTGGAATGGAAACATTCTCGGCTACTATGTGGGGTTTCGGGAAGTGAGTGCCTTTGTTTATTTGTGCGTTGTTTATATTGGGATCCTGGGATTAAATTAGACAACAAACGTCAGTTATGTCCGCCCTAGAGTCACAATCACAAAACATTAATGTTACAACAGTTATACCCACTGTAAAAAATTTAATGTAAATAATACATTACACCACTTGAATGATTAAAGATTTCATAAACTATAAATAAGACAATAACAAGAAAGTGTTTTTTTAGAAACAATAAGTGCAAAGTGTAAAAGATATATACATCTTAAGATGATTTGATATCAACAGCTTAGCATAAAGCACCTCAGCATTTATAACCCGCTTAACAATGCTCAGTAAACATAAGCAGCTTAACTACGCCCCGTACTTAATTATATTTGGTATCTTGGTCTAATCGTTAAGATCCTGATTGCTAAACAGTAACTGATTGCTAAGTATTGTATAGTTTGCATATTCATCAGTTGTTCGTACAGATTGCCGTGTGTGAGGGTGTCCTAAGATATTATTCCAATTCCCAGCTGAACAGCAATAGTACAGTGCTGTCGGCGAGCGGGCCGGGCGGCGCTTCCTACACCGTGCGCACGGTGGAGGGCGCGGCGGGCGGCGGGGCGGGGGGAGCGGGCCGCGCGCGCACCACGCTCGCCGCGCTGCAGAAACACGCGGCGTACGCGGTCGTAGTGCAGGCGTATAACAGCCGCGGCGCCGGCCCCGCTTCGCCGCCCACCACCGCCACCACTATGGAGGATGGTAATAAATGGATGCTTTTAATAAAAAATAAACAACGCATTTTTATAAGCGTATCGGTAAAATTGGTATTGCTTTTCGTAAAACAGTTCTCTTTTTAGCATATTATAGATATATTTAATGTAATTATTCAGCGTCATCTCAATATTTCGAAACTATGTATATAACCTGATTTCTTTTCTGTTTGTGCCATTGCGTGTTCGTCAATTTTTTCAACTCTCTAACTTTGAGCGACATCATACTCGTACTTGGTAGTGTTGAGCTGATAATGTTATTTAATTTGTTCGCAGTCCCTAGCCTACCCCCGGGCTCTCTTCAGTGCTCAGCGCTTAGTTCGCAGTCGGTTCGGGTCACGTGGGAGCCCCCGCCGATGCGAGGCCGGAATGGGATTCTACAAGGTTACAGGGTCACCTACGCACCAGTCACTGATTGGTATGGTAAGTATTCTTCTAGACTAGACTCTTCTGGGTCTTTTTTATAGTCAAATTTAAATAACGGCAACTAATTTTCTACAGACAATTTCATTTGTCTCAAAGATATCTTTCAAAATAATACGACCGTATTAGAATGTGGCCCATAATTATTATATTTACCACCAGAATTAATCAATTAATTAATT
>DWUN01000034.1:0-38642 GCA_018249975.1 Passova gellias
TGCATACACGCCGGTTTCGGAGACTTTTGACTCCTCCGTCAGCCAGAATCTGACCTATTTAGTCGATAAAGGACACTCTAGGTCTACCTCGGCGCTTCATCCATCCATCAATAAGTTAATCCATAGTTAATCCATCTCTATTCCAGCTATACGGAGAGGCACAGAGAATCAGCCGGCGAAAAAAGCGCGCGGAGACGGCAACAACAGCGACGGCCAAGGAGGCGGTCGGGATCACCTCGCCTACGGCTGCTTGCTGCGGAATGAGTTGCTCGGGGCACAGATCGACGAGCTCCGGGGACCTCCGACGAATTGCCCCGACGGCAGTAGGGCTACACTAGGCGCTGTCCAACTTGCGTCGGCCGCGAGAGCGGCGTTAGCGTACTCACCGCCGGTCTTCAGATTTCGAGCGCCGGCCCATCGAGCCGAGGTAAGAGATATTACTGAATAAGTGAATTAAAATCAATGATGTACTGACCCTGAAAGACCAATACGGGGAAGTGTTCTAGTAAACCACATTAAGAGATGTATTTTGGAACTCCGTGAAAATTACAGTATGTCCGATAGTGCTGAATCTGCTGGTTAGTCATATTATTAGAATCATGATTGATCTGATTCTGAGCCTATGATAATACTCGGCGGACCGTGAGATAAATATCTTTAGGTATGGCGTCTCATTTGTTCCCAACCTCCAAACAAACAGTAGGTATACCACACAGTTGATTTACGAGTGATTGCTTAGGTCTTTTTTATAGGTTTTAGCAAATATAAGTTTGTTTGGGACTCTCTTTTAATTTACCTGTGCAATTTTATGGGGACCCCTAGAGATTTGCAAATACATTAATCAATTTAAAATCCTTTACGATCACAAAGAACACTCGCGATCGCTCTTGATTACTGGACCGTGTCATCATTAGAATAAACCTTGCAGCATTTAAATAAAAGCTTCAGAAATGTTAAGCATTGGTTTGAAATTCAATTAGCGTTACATTGACATTGACAACCAAAAAAATACGACGCAAGGAAAAAAGCTGCACGTCTAATTAGCATCCTTTATCTTTGATTGTAAAGCCAGTCGTCAAACTGCGATATCTGCATATTTGACTGTGTCTAATTGCAGCTGAATTTTGGCCGGGACGCCAATAAAATTAAATCCGAATATAAAGGGTAATTAGTAATTTGCACGTTTCTCGTGTCCGAGAAACGTTTTGGTATTTTTTTTTTGTGTTACCACATTTGATTTATGCTTTTATGCAGATCATGAAGTGGTCTCGTCGATAAATTTCATTTCGCGCCTCAATGCCGGAGAGGTCTCGAGTACCAGAGAGCCTTTGATGCCACCAGGAAATTTATGAACATATCACACACTGACGTATTTTTAAAAAAAAAGTCTCTTTTTTTTCTTTACAACCTGATGAGTTATTTAGAAGAGAATGATCGGCGTGCGTTGTCCGCGTGCACTTCTCTTGTTTCGTTGAAAACTTTTGATTTGAGTTCGCAATAAAACGCCTCTGCGAAATCGAAAATCGACCGCGTCTTGGTCGTTATGGTTTGGGTGCTCCGGTTTTCGGTCGCTTTATTGTTACGTTTTGGCCATTTACCATTTTGAATGAATTGTAATTGTTTTTAATTTTAACATTTGCCACAATAATCGGTTCGGTTGACCCGGAAATGTTAACACGAGAAGCGGCTACGCGCTTTTAAAAACCCTGGATGGACGGGCAGCGCTTTAAAATATTATATACCCGAAAAAGTTTGAAATGATCATAATGTCACGTAAAGTTTCGTATCTAATGCCGGTCGGACGTTGTTGTGACAGTATCGCGGTGGGTTATGTTCGGATATTTGTGTGAAATAAACCGATGGTGCGCCCGTCTTGGCCGATCTTTTATTGTCGGGTCAATCGGTGACTTGGATTTCGGTTTTCGATATGTAAAATTTTTCTCGATCGAAAATCAACGTAGTCGGATGCCTCGGCAATAAATTCTTTATGAGTTCGCTAAAATGCTAAAATCCGATGGCACTTTGGAGCCGGACGATCTCAGCCGTTTACTTAAAACGCGATACCGGGTATCATTATCGAAATTTTCTTTTGTAACAGGATTCCTCGAGTTCACCGGGGAGAGTCGCGTCAATACTCGTATTTATTGCATCCATTGATTTGGAATTTGTATTAGCGAAATCCGAATCTTGGGATGTCCATTTTTATGCCGCGGATCCGAGAGCATATCGTGTGTCGTAAAATAAGTTCTCAGCTCTCAACGAACCGTACGTGCATACGGAGGGTCAAAACACGACGTCGGAATGAACCGCGCTAATGTCGTTTGTGAAACGCATATTGAATCGAAATTAGCCGATGTGCTTAAGGCGTTTAAATGATTTTTAATTTGATCCTTTATCTCGCGACTTTTCAATTTTATTTTGGCATTAACGCTCGCTTATCTGAGGATCAGACGAACGCAACACAGAAGCCGAACACGCGATAGGTAAATTCGGTAGCTTGCAATTTGTCACTAACAAAAAATATTATAAAATAATCGACATAAGTCGGGTTGTGCTAAGCGATAATTGATTAGGTGATTAATGTAGATTTAATTAATAACGCAATAAAGATTTATAATGGACATTAAATATTTTTTATTCCTAGCTATGCTCGTCTCTATAGTCTGGTTAGCAGTTCTTACTTCACGCAATGGCTTATTAATGTGTTTTGTTTTAAAGGATAAACGTGTTTTTTTTTTGTAAAACGTCACAGAACCTTTGACTTGAACGGTAATGATCACATTTATTAGGTTACTACGAACGTTTGTGTTATTATGGCATTCTTCAGTCGGACGGCTCTCGTCTTTTGTTACGTGAAATCGCTGAATGCAAGTCGGTCCGCGATTGTAATTAGACTCGGTGCATCTCGAATGACAATCCTTGAACGCATACGATTCTTTGTATTTCGTTCGCTTGTATTCGTCAACGATTCGTTGTCGAACTGAGCTTCATTTTAATAATACTTTGCATGCAACGATCAAGTTACCTAATCATTTTTGTTTAGTTAGATGATTATTACAACAATTTTTATAAGACTAATAGAAATGGTCGATAAAGTTAAAAATAAATTCACAGTGGGGGTGGGTGGGGGGGGGTTAATAGCGGTTAAATTGGACAATTTTTAAAGTTTTTGTGTCAACGACTGCTCGTGGCTCTAATTACGCTTCAAATTTGTTTAGCGTGCGTTCTTAACATCATCGGTAAATAATTTAAACTTCGCTTCGAAATCTAAAATATGACTAATGGCGTTGAATATTTTTTAGTATTCTTTATCAATTGAAGACAAATCTCTCTAATCGCTAATATGTCGTGTTAGCACTTGTTCCCGTACGTTCGCACGCGTGCTTGAGTGCCTGTGTGTATGGATGCATGTGTGTGTGTGTGTGTGTGTGTGTGTATGTCTGTGTGTTTCAGTAGCGTTGCAAGATGTACGAGTAATGAGGGGACTGTCGAATAATTTATTCTTTTGTATGCTTATTATTTATGCTAATGCGGCTTAAGTAGCCGACCGTACCGGTTGCTTTGTCAATTTTTACGATGTTCCATTATTTGTCTGCCTCTATGCGTTAGAGAAATGTGGGGGGCTAGGACGGTGTTGGGTTGTGCAATGATCATGTTCTTAACGGTACTTTGATAGTAATAATTATAAGGCGCACAATTATTTTTTTTAATGATCATATTTATTACATTCCCGCGGACCGCTGAGCACGGCGTCAGCAGAGTGAAAAGTTTAAACTTTATCAAACTTTCGTATTACGATCGGTTAGTTTTTCTATTGTTTTATTTAAATATGTAAACCGAACAATGTTCATAGGGTTCTTGACTTCTCTCTATATTACGATGTACTCTAGAAAGCTTCCACTAGAGTTTTCGAGGGGCATATTTACACGGCAATGTAATTTCTTGTTTCTTTTTTTTTCAACGCCGAGTACTTGGTGATTTCAGACAAATTATTCACATCTATGCGAATATAACTCATTAACAATGTGCAATTCGCAAGGTTTTAACTTTAAAACAACATTGCTCCAATGTTCCAACGCACGATAAATGTTCGCCTACCCTCGTATCCACGACGCATCGATGAATCCTCGCTTTGAGCGTTAGAAAAAAAAAAACCCAAATCAATCTCTCACATATGCGCACGACGCTAATTTTGTTTCTGTATTCCTCCTATATTATTGTTCTCGAATAGATCGTCTGGTAGTATGTCACTGTCCGTACGTTGTAGTCGTGGGACATGACAACGCCCGAATACCGTCTATCCGCAGTCAACATTTGCACGTCAGTGACGCGATCGTATTTATTTTCGGTGAACGGCGCGACCGGGGGCTGGGGTGGGACGGTGGGGGGGATGTGCCGAAATGCTCACGTTGATGCAAGTTCGCTAGCTGGCCGCCTTTGTCCGACAATTATCGCGGATGGAGCGTTTAGCGTGCCGGTGACAATGAGGATACACTAATGACTAGAGTACCTCGGCTACGGGCGACGTGGATTTTTTGCGTTTTTTTTTTTTTGGATACTTTCGATTTGCATATGCGAGTAGGTATGTTGTTTACGTACGTTTTTGTGCAAGAGCATCATAAGTTCATTCTGCTTCCAAATCTCTCTTGGTTTACAAGGCGTTTTGTCATCCACGGCAGCGGTGTTTGTTATCCGAGAGTGGTGTTTTTTTTACCGCATCGATGTGTTTAAAATCAATAGGTTTTTGTAAGTGATAACGGTAACATTTGATCACTATTACCAACATGGCCCACTTGTCTTGTGCGCTTCTTTCAGCCGTCGAGATGGTGTTGCCAATTTCGGAGCTCTATATATGGTTTTTTTTTTTCTGATTTACCAGTACGAATGCTAAGTCGCCTTCGCCTTCGATTTTTTTTTTTTTTTTTAATCAGCCAATTTCGTTGCGTGTGCATCTTTTTTCGACGTCCATTACATTAGCGATACAATGCCATTGTTTTTTTTTTTCTCTTTCGTCCGAGGTGTAATTTTTGTCCCGTCATTTGTCTGTCCGTCTGACATCACTCAGGCGGTGACAACGACCCAAAATAATAAATTATTAAAATTTTACGGTCAAACGTTTGGAATATTAACTTTTTGCATGTCGATTGGTTTTTTTACGATTCTAATATAAATATTGTATTTGCATTGATTTACATCGCTACATACGTTTATGTGTGTGTGTGTCGGGGTGTTTGTAATTGTATGCTAGTCACGTTTTGCGTGCATATCGTTTTAACGTCACTATGGAAGTTTCAATGTTGTCATAATTTATTTGCTTTTACTTCTATTGATCTTTGTGATTTTCTATGTTTCATTTTGCATACGTTATAGTGAGAGACTAGAAACGAAGATCAGAATATTTTATGTTGGTCTTAACGGTAAAGTTTCAATTGTTACCGAAATTTTTTGAGCTTTATCTTCCGATACGCTATAAAGATAATTCCGACAGGATAAGATTTTTTTATATTTCTTTTTATTATCTTTACTTTTACTTAGGTACTTAATTTACAAGATGTTTCTTTTTTATTATCTTTACTATTTATGTACATCAGTAACACGCCAGTCGCACTGTTGATTGCCATTCACGACCCGTGTAGCTTCTTCATGCATCGACCATCAACGTGCCGTCAACGCTCGCTCAGAAAAAGTGGCAAAAAATTCACTTCTTTCAATCCGACGACCATCTCCCGCAAATGGGGTGATAGGTCGACTAATGGCCGGGGAACATGTTCATTTGGTTTGGGGATTTAATATCAAGCTGTCGCCTCGTGCTTCGATAAAAAAAAAACAATTTTAATTAGAATTGCTGATATGGTTACAAAAAATTTTTTTTACACAACCATACGGTTTTTTCTAAAATAAAGTAAGCCCGTTTAATGTTTTATAACGTAAATGAGTATTTAGACAGTCTGAAAACTAATAATATTGAAGTGCACATATTGGAACAGAATTTGCAAAAAGCGTAAAAATGAAAGGCTAAGGGAAGACTATTCTGTAAGCGTTTAATTTCAGAAAAATCACAATGGATATATTACTTTCATAACGAATGTCTAAATAATAAATATTACAGACATACAATTGAATTCATTGACATTAATTTTATATGATACAATTTAGAAAAAATATAGGTATTGGCAGTAAATGTAATAAATTTTTAAATCCACACATGTAGCATCAGAATGATACGCGTGGTCACCAAATCTGACGAAAACCGGCAAGTATCAAAACGAATTGATTCCGAAATCAAATGCGGAGAGGGGAAAAAAACACTAAAACTATTCATGATATTCTAGATTTGTCCCATAGTTGCCACCCACTGGATTACGTGTATGAGGCAGCTGAATACAAATTTGGGGGGGACACGGTGTTGTCAGAATGCAGCGACGTGTGATTCAATTCCCGGTGCGTCCTCTTATAAATTCTACCGCCGAGCGCATACCGTGAATATTTGCAAACGTTATTAAGCCGCTGCGCGCCCATCTTTTATCGTGTCACTACACTCTCAAAGTCAACACCAATCAATTCGTGCGACGGCGTTTGATGTGCGATTGTGTTTCGATGCAATCGCGTGTGGACAGTTTATTCAAGTGGTTTGCTACAATGAAAACTTCGAGTTAGATTTCTTTATTCGTTTCGTGGTCATCATTTATCAAGACTGTTTTGTCAACGGTGTTCTTACCTTCTATCTGTTTCATCGATTTCATCTTTTATGTCTCGAGCAGTGTGTATTTCAAGGCCGTCTATTGTTGTTTTATTAATTTTTGCGCAAGCATTGACTCATCCCGCTCCCACAATCTTTTTATGGTCTGATACATTTTGAAAATTGTACAAATTCTCCAGCTATTGCCGCACTGCATTTCATTGATCAAAGTTTTACTTTACACCCTCGACTGATGATTTCTAGTGTATTTGAAAAATTTATTGCATCGTAAATATCAGTGACGTTGTAAATATCTCAATTTGTAGTTGAAGAGCATTCGACATTAAACATTTTACATTACACGTGTGATACATTCTAAAATACTATCGAAATAGAAAGTATACGCTTTACTTTGGATCGGGTATAGTTCAAGATGTCATTTTATCGACGACGATTTTCTTGGACGAGCTCTCGTTGCACTTAGTGAGTACTTAGTCGTAGATCCGGAGTCAATGCACTCGGGACATGGAAAGGTAAGACGTGGCAGCCGAGATCTTCTTTTCCGTTTTGTTACCAAATAAATTGCCTTTGATAAACCCAAATACGTCGGACGTCTTTTGATTTTCGATACGCCACCGTCAATAAATAATAATCAATTAAATCAAAGCGATTGTGCCTTGGAAGTCTTAGGTCGTAGTAGTGCAAAATTTGAAAAATATCAAAACTCGAAAAATGCAGTACGATAATACTTTGAAGGAACTCTTTTTTTTATACTAATCTTTGCGTATACGAATATAAAAACAAATAGTTACACACGGCTTAAAACACTTCACTTGTACGTCAATGTTGGATTAAAGTTGTAAAAGTAAAAAGGTATGTAACAAAAAAAGGTAATAACGTTATGATTTTGCAACTTCGAATCTAATAATGATTAACCAGCAGCATACTTTTTGCAGCGGGACTATTACAATCAAATTCGAATGTGAAAATGTTATAATGACACGTGCTAATTTTTTCCTATGCTAATAAGGTTTGACAAAATCTTAGAAACACGACTGCTTTGAATAAATGAATTATCAAATGTACACTTGTTCGAGGCGTTTGACTGATTTTTTTTGGTCGTAGATTTTTTTTATTGAATGCGATTCGACAAATGGCGGACGCGATACATAATCTCATTTAGTAGATTATTAATTAACCGCTTGCGCCTGCGCCGATGCCGTTTGCAAATTATAACGAGACGCTCACCGCGCTTGGCGCTGCGCAGGCGCAACGAATCGCACCGTCGCGCTCTCGGTCTATCCGATGCTTTTTGCTATAAGTCCTTGAACGGATAAAAGTCTAGACGCTTTGCAATTTACAAATTTTGCGGCCGCGCATTTAAATGATGCGTGCGATCGTAGGGTTCATTGGTCCGATCCGATCAGCAGCGCTGCTGACGGTTTTTATGTTTCCTATCGCCTCTGGAAGACGCCGGGTACGATTGGTCCGTGATCGAAATTTTCAACGCACGAAACGCTACCACCGTGACGTATTTTTGCAATGATGCAAGAAGTAGTTGCGATCTAAATTGGCGCTCAATGCAAATTTCAAATCACCACCGTGCACAAAGACGATAAAAATATCTGTCTAATTCAATCGATTCACGGTACGAATGATCGGCCGGTCCGTAGTACCCCCGAAAAGGAATGCTATGTTCATAGGGAAATCGATTCCTGCTGATGATCTCTGAAACGATTAATTTGTACAGATGGACTTTTAGCACGCCAATGTTATAATAGCGATTGGCGCGAATGCGATAGAAACTGAAGCAACATCAATTAACAAGCACGCTGTAAATACTATTACGCGCATTAAAGCTCTTAGAGCAAAGTGAAGCAAAGCTTCCCATAATGATCGATCGTAAAAACTCATCCTTACAAGATATAACAATCCAGATAATTCATATTTGCTCATCGGATGGTTATGTATTAGGTGGTTTTTTTTGTTCTTTTTTTGTGAACAGAGACATTCACCGCCCAAACAGATGGTTATAAATAAAAATGGATACAAAGGTCTAGACTTTCGGTCATTGGCAGGGGATGATTCGTAACTTTTATACGAAGTCAGATTCTATGGGTGCATTTTTTTCTTTTAATTTTTTATCTGACTGCATGAAATCGATTTCTTTGTAGTTGTTTTTGATACAGTTTGGTTTGCTGCCGTAGTGTTTTTACAATCTAGATCATGTCTCAGATTGTCCCCTGAATTGGTGCGCAGTCACGCTCGACGCCATTGTGCGGGTGCTCTTTTAATTTGTGAGACATCTTGGTCGACATTTCTAGTTAATTATATAGAAACTATTTTTTATCACCTCGGTCACTGATGTTTGTATGGGTCACTACTGTGGACGTGATTCTTTCGAGTGGACTAATGATGTGTCACAAATACGCACATATGTATAAGTATAACTAGATATAGAAGTTTTTTGCTCGATAACAATGATCTCCAATCCATTGATTGACATTTACGAGTCGCTAATCACTATGCAGATGTCCCGAGTGTTATCTGATACGTGCTGTGTTGTTTCCAAATACGACCAAGTCGTTGACTGATACAGCGCGCGTCCGAATGCCGTACAATGACAATGGAATCCATTATTAGCTCTCGCCTAGGTATTACTATATTATGTACCTAAATTGGCCTTTGATATTTAGGCATCCGAGGAGTTCGTTTACTGCTATTGTTGTTCGAATCCTAGGAGAAAAAATAAAAAAAAAAACAAGTTGTTGCTCGAACGTTTGAATCACAATCATCTCTCCCGTATGTATCTGATAATGGAGCTTGAATGTTGCTAGCTACACCCACATTTCCTGCGCCCGACATGACGTGATCTCGTTGCATTGCGATCCTTTTGAATTGGTACACCATATTTTTTAATCTTTGTCATGTTCTCGGTCTATTTTGATTTGTGTCTTCGATAATTCGGTGCCAGTTGTACATAATTCAGTTGCATTAGATCACGGATAAATAATAATAATAAACGGATTAAGCGTTTTGAACTTAACTGTGATGCCACATACAAGAACTTCAAATTGGTCGATGTTACGAAATGAAATATTTTTTACGTCGGCACTTTTAACCGTAGCTCCCGTGTCATCGTCATCTATTGAAACGGTCGACAGAAGTGCTCGTCCATGTTCACTCAGTGGTCTGTTTACAGAGACAACATCTACCGGTATGCGGGACGATTTCGCGAGTACCCACCATCAGCGTGTGGCCTTAATTTTTTTTCCTTTTTCTATTTACACGAGTACTTATTTACCGAGGCTTTTGCGATCGAGGCCCCGATAGGGTTACGTGTGTTTACGTTGTCGAGTCAATTAGTCCAGCAACCGTTGTCGTGACATCGATTTTAAATTAGTTGAACTTTTATAATGCATGTGGCATAACTGTATATTCATTTTCGAGCGTTTTACAAATATTTGCAGCTCACTATGGTAAATTAGAAAACGTTCCGATATTCTGATGTCAATGCAATGATGCGGTCATGTCAACGAAACACTTTAAACGACAATTTCCATTGACAAACTGTACAATGTATGCGTTCACGCTGAAATCGACGTCGTAAATCAAATCGTAAAGCCAACAATTCTGCAAGCGCACTGCAAGACTTTGATAAATAGGGCGTCAACGACTGATGAATTATGCGTCTTAGCTCAGCTATTAGAATTAATACTCATTGTGTGGATGGTCGCAATAGTTCTATTCATACTCGAATAAGTTCCGTGTTATATTCAAATTTGTATTCGCCTCGCGACTACTACTGAAACATGGTGATCGAAGGTTTGTGCAGTGGTTTATTTTTTTTTTCATTATGTTTTATTGCAACGCTTTAACGTGACCCGCTTGCAGATACGTACAGGTCACAAGATCTGCCATTCATTTATAGTACCAATCAATCTGTTATCTCGGATCTAGTCACTGCTTGGTGTGTTTCTAGCTTTTTATGCGTCTGCTATCTGAGGTTAATAAACTTGAGTTCTGATTGCTGATTCATCTTACATCACTGCGGTTTTGGGTTATATTGAAATTTTTCGTTTTACCTTTTTCACTGGCGACTGTCATGGTATGTCATTAGTGCATTACTTCGTTCATGGAATCTGTGTAGCTCGGTTTTATATACGTTTATTACTTTAGTAATTTCATTTATTTCGCGTGTTGCGTAAACGCCGCAATCGTCGTAATTTGCGACCTAAGAAATGGATCTTACGGACACGAAACCTTTTCTTACCATAATTATTTCATGTAAATAATCATTCTCGTTTTTCATTTTTGTTATTTTCATAGTTTTGCGTCAGATACAATTTAAAGTTTCTTTAGTTTTGAGATAAATTATCGTAGTGTGTAGCGTTCAGTGCCTTTTACCTTTCTATGTATGCTCCAATTGACACGGTGTCAGGACTTCTTTTATGGTCTAATGCTAGAGTGATTCTATTGTGTTCTGACGTTGTATCATTGTGACTTCTATTGTGTGAAACTTTTCTCTATTCACATCGAATAAAGCAATTGTGTCCAGAGGAAACGGGCAATTTTGACCGTCTCTAGCCAACGCCAACATCAAATCTAAATGAAATGACGCTAGTCACGCGAACTTTGCTTTCTAAATTTTCAAATAATATGCCTACTATTTTCGTACGGTGTTTTCATACTCATTATCTTTTTTTTTTTATTAAAACGTTTCAGAGTTGTTCACTCGTTCCTATAATAAAGCGCGTTAAGAGAATACCATTTATATCATACACATTTGTTATTACTGTTTGACGTGACTTCAAATTTTTCCGTGATCTATTCATACTGTAATCGTGCGAAAACCATATTTCGACCAATCAAAACGCCATTAGTGAACTAAACGTTCACTCCATCTTTAATCCGACTTATATGCTCGTGCGGTGCTCGGCTTATTATATTAATGACGCCTTGCTCGGAGGCTTAGTGCGCGTATAACATATTACCGGAATATGTTTGTCTAAGACTCGTCGTAGGTACATAACTGGCCAACAAACATTATAGCGCTGCCCAATTACTGATTTCATTTCACGTAGTCACTCAGGTACTCAGCTCTGATCTTATCGGAACCTAATAGCCGTCTAGACTTTTTATTCGCATGAAATGCTAGTGAAATTTGTAATTCCCTCGAAAACGTCGAGTCTTGATTCGTCTTTGTCGCTATCGTCGCGCATCTCAGCTGACGGTGTTGTTCGCGCATCATCCGAAACCAGTTGCAATTACCTGCAGGCGTTTTTCGGATTACGCAATATAAAAATATGCATTCGTTTTCGTACCGACCGCCAAGGCCACTGTGTCGACGACCACAGTGGGCGGGGCATTCGCTAAGTCAATATCTCCTTAAGTGGCGGTTGCGAGTTGATCATCGTGCATAATATATGTATGCACTTTCAATCTTAACACGAACGTCCCGTTAACGTCTTCATTCATAGGCACCGAATGTTTGTCTACATTTATAATGTTACCCCCGCTAGTTTTTTTTTTTTTTATTTTATTTTGGGCGCTTACTTTTTCGTGCCGTATTGATTGGGTAACCTAAATTTGGTGCAACATAACGGTTGTGTACGCGTTATCGTGTAGTATTACATGTAAATCCCTCTTTTATCGGTAATATTTATTGTGAGCGCGCTTAACGCTCATGTTTATGTGTGTGCCGCTCTGCCCCTCCTCCTCGCCCTGTTATGTTTTTGTTTTTGACGTAGGCGGCACACAGCCCAGTTCTGTTTTCATTTTGAATTGCAGTAAAACGTGTCCGAACGCGACGGGACACGTCGTCCACCTCTCGCGCTGGTCCCTTTTGAGCTCGGCGGCGATCTCGCGCCGAGACCTCCAATATTTTCACCCACGCGACCAAAATTCTATTCAACCCGCCGTGGTTCATAATCCGCTTAAAATAACACGCATGGTAATGGCGGCCCACGTTCAGTCCCACGAAATTCGCATCGCTTTATGGAAGGTGTTATTCATCTAGATCGCTCGGCAGCCGCAATAAAAGCGGGTTCACGGACGCGATACTGTCTCGCTGCTTTACGTGAAGTGTGCACTTTTTGCACCAAATTACTCGGAATTTGTCTCGGTATTTGACAGTGCGAAAACTCACATTAGAATTGTCACTGTAATGTTTGTTTTAGACGGCATTAAGCGAAGCAAATGCACGTTTTATGACTTCATAAATAAATTTTTATGATCTTTTTTTGTTATATGTGGTTTTTGTGAGGAGCGTTGGCGTTGCATTTCGACAATTCGCACCTGTCTGTGTGTCGATATTTATAAAATTTAATTTATTGATGGCCAGTCTAGACCACATCACGTTTAGCTATCATTAAAAGTCTCAGCAACGAAATCAATCTGAGTGAGCTCAATAGAAATTTCGGTTTGATGATTAATTGAAAGCTTTATATATCGAAAAGTAGCTGACAAAACGAAACGCTACCTCGCGTTCTAGCTAAGATTATTGCGTTAATTTTTTTTTTTTTTTAGGTTACGTTTTTGTTGCGCGAATTACACAAAAGGCATGATGGGTAGGCGAACTGTTCAAGGACCCGTGTGTTACGCTTCAGGTGATGTCTGTTTGTTTCCCTATTCGAGCCTCGAAATTTGTCTATCTCCGTGTAGGTACTGTCTTTATTCGATTAAAACGAAGCCATTTTTTTTTTGGGTCATATGTATTCCACGCTTCGTCGCTTCTAATTTATAGAGGTCTTGGTTCAGGTCTTCGTACCGAGATTGAGAACGGACGTGCTGGTTTTTTTTTTTTCGCATTTTTAATGGTTTACCATCATCGATTGTTAGCCACTAGCGCGCAACGTTGAAATTAGTCGATTCAATTTGTCAGCGGTTTTTGCACCATCCAAAATATCTTTTTCTGTATTCCGTTGTTTGTCTTCTTCATTGCCTTCGTGTCTAATGAGTGCAGCGTCGTTTGTAACTTTACCACCATTCGTGCTACTCATTATTATGTTCTTTTTTGTTAAATGTAATAACAGTTGTGTTTTTGTTTTTATATTCCTTCATCCATAGCGTTGAATATTTTCTGGGGGAATACTTTGACACTGAAATCTGTATCCATTATTCTAGTCGCGGTATCTTGATGAGTTTCTTAGTAGCCGTAATGAGATTGTCCCGATACAGGTGTCGGGCTATATCTATGGTGAGTCGCGTTTTTTGTTCGTTATACGGTTTAATAAGTGCTGACGAAGATTCGAAAATTAGTTGAAGAATCGCTGGATGGATTTAATTATAAATTTTTTTTCATCGTCTTCGTCTTATTCTCCTTAAAACGTGCACGTGTCCGCGTTGTTTGGTGATGAATAGAGCAATAAAATCTGTCTGGTTTTGTGCGGAATTACTGTGCACTAAAACGTGGAATGTTTTAACTTTAATGCAGAGCTATATTTTTCACTAAGGACAGTTTAATGAACTGTTTAGAAGTGCGAAATTAATTTTATATTATCCTTTTTAAAAGGGCCTCTATAACCATTCTATCCCGGCTTTTAGACCGAACTGGATGGACAATAATAAAGGAATCTATGTTATTTTTAAACCTGCCAAGTTTTAGGGGAATATATGAGTAAGAAGGGCATTTATTCCTATTGAAATTTCTTCTAGCGTGCCCGTAACTGGAGAATCGTTATGATTATGTAAAACTTATTTAAAGGATTATTAGATCGAGCCATATTTTGCCTTTTACGGCGTATAAATTTAAAAAAACGGAAGTAAAATTACATACAATAATTATGTATAATTACTAAATTATTACATGAAAATAACTAAGATATTTAATATGATGACAAAACCGCGACTCTGGTGCATCAATTGCAATTGTTGTCACTTGTTACAGGAGAACATAGACCCGTCGCCGTATAGCCTGTCGCCGGTGTCCGCCAAGTCGCAGAAGCTGCTCCGTTCGCCGCGCAAGGCGACGCGCAAGATATCGCGGATCCCGTTCAAGGTGCTCGACGCGCCCGAGTTGCAGGACGACTTCTACCTGAACCTGGTCGACTGGTCCGCGCAGAACGTGCTCAGCGTCGGCCTCGGCTGCTGCGTCTACCTGTGGAGCGCCTGCACCAGCCAGGTCGGTGGAGCCGTCTTCTGTCTCTCGTTATTTTATGCTATTACTTGCCGACTCGGCAAACGTTCTGCCATATAAATTATAACAGTATTTCTCAACTATGTAATGGATGTTATTATACATATCAACTTTCCTCTTAAATCACTCTATATATAAAAAAAACCGCATCAAAATCCGTTGCGTAGTTTTAAAGATCTAAGAATATGTACATAGGGACAGACAGCGGAAAGCGACTTTGTTTTATACTATGTATATCGCTACATATATTAACGGCATATCTGCCGAGTGTTTCACTGTGGAGTGTAATTTGTTTTCGTCTGTTTTATTTGTTAATAAGCCATTTGGAAGAGTTTTCTTCTTTAAGAATTATCGAAATTTTCTATTCTATATAGCTATTTTATAATACCCCAAGATTTTTGTGAACACCCAAGTGATAGTTTTAATTTCCTCATCAACGTATCGGTCTTAATTGTATGAAAATATAGAAGTCTAGAATGTATAGAAGAATGAAAATAAAAGTTTGTTTTTAAATTATTAGGAATTAGCTTTAAATATACTAGTTGAATGTGTGAAATTGAAATATAAAAATGTTAAAAAGAAAAACTAAAAAAAAACAAACTGGCCCATGAGGGGATCGAACCCGCGACCTTCGCGTTATTAGCACGACGCTCTAACCAACTGAGCTAATGGGCCGATGCATAATAAACCAATAATAAGTAATACAACAACGTTGAGATTTTTATTGCACTTTATATTACAAATTTATTAATGTAATGTTGACCAGATGTTGTAAAGAATTAATATCATCCGTCCTTCCCCTGACTCCCCGCATTAGTATTCTACTTACAATATTATGTTAGGTACGATTAAACGAAACACGGCTAATGGAAATGAAAATAAATAGATTATACTAAGAATTTTAAAATTGTACAAAACACACGCAACACTGAATCAAAAATTGCATTTCCAAAAAAAGTTAACAAAACCCAACAACTTAACATCAATCGGCTTGCACTATAATATTTCATCGTTATAATCATCCAATTACGAATGATTGTTCCTATCATAGAATATAAATTGAACACAGACCCACCATCTCGTGAGTACATAATAATTAATACCTATGGTTATTAGCTACTAGTACTATGGATACTATAGGTAGGTAACTAAAAATAAAAAAAGAAGTACAATGACAATAAAAATATAACAAGACACCTATTTAAAAACCCAGTTAGTCATAAAAAATCCAATGGGTTTGTTACGGTTTATGTACAATTAGACAAATTGTTCGTTTATGTTTCATAAACAAAAACTTAATGTAAAACTCATGTTCTTTTAATCAAATTATAAAGGGTCTAAATATTTGGATTAATATTTTTAATGACTCTAATAACAAAATATCTTTTAGTAAATTCACCGTGTTCTGTGTGTGTGTGTTCTACGCAGCTCGTGTTATGGTAGATATGCTCTTACTTTTTTACACATTCTAAGATCGTAATCACCATATTGTTAGTTCGTATCAAACGCTACTTATTAATCAAATAACGATTATTATTCAAAGTAAACTGACTATACTATTTTAAATGCAAAGCAATAGTTAGAATTTGTGATGAATGTTATTATTTTTTACGTAGCGTGCTTACAATCAGAAGCTCTAAATTACACATTGTTCGTGGGAAAATAAAGTAAGTAGGTTTTTAAATGTTTAATCTATAGACGTTGTAGTTATTGTTAGTATTCTCGTCTGTAGTGAAAGAATTTTGTAATAAGTACCTATAATAATTATGTTTTATACAACTATTGTACCGTCTAAAAGCGACAGATAAATTAATACGTAAGTAGTTGTAAATCGTGACGTATTTTATAGAACAAAAACAATATTTAAATACATATGCAAAGTTGTCAAGGTTCATCGTTAAATAGCATTAATTTTATTATCTGTAGATACAAAAATATTATCTGTATATAAAACAGAAGGTAAAGCAACCTAGCTTACTTGAATTATAAATCAATAAAAAATGACATTTATTGTACAAAGAACAAATAAATTTTCTTTTTCCATTAATGCGAATTGACATACTTTCCGCTATTTTCCCGCCTGGGAATGATTCCATTTCACTGTCTTTGTTTTCAAATCTATTAAATTAATGGCAGCAGTCGGCACATGAGCTTGCTATGTACCTAATGAGCGTCATCTTGTGGCCTTCAATAATTAAACCAACATTGTAATTAAATTAAATTAAATAAAAGAATCTGGGACAAGTCCGAAACTATTATATACTGTTCCTAAAATATGCACATGAATAGCGACGGCACAAAATGTAATCACGTATATTTTTAAACTAAAAAGAAATGTACTACGAATATTTACGAAATTTATTCGCCAGACACATTTCCTACGGTCATTTTTGGCGTTGTAAATTATTACGTCGGACACTCATTTTTAGTCCTGAAGCTATAACTTTCCAATATAATCTCTAAATGTCTAAATGTGTAACGTATGTAGAATATAAACAATCAGCTTGTTGTCTGTAGATGTAAATTTAGCAAAGAGCTTTCTATTTCCACTGCTGAACATGCATCTACACGCCACTAAAGTAGTCTGTAACGTATGCTGGTGTACTTAAAAGAAATTAAAAGGTATTGCCGTATTCGTTTTAAAGAATTGCCTCAATTATTAACGTTTTTCCTTTAATTAAACACGTCATAGGTACTTAGTGTTTTAATACAATGTTGTGATTACCGTAAAGTGCAATTATAATAGTTTTACTACGGCTATTGGTACCATTTCCTCCTTAGAGTCATATAGATACCGAGTATTTATGTTTACTTGCTAATGGCCGATGGTAATAACCTATCAGAAAATACGACCAACAGCTAATATGTGTTGTAAAATTGTTTCATAAGAAAATTTGCCACTAATTAGACATCATATGGCCCCGTAGGTCAGGACCAGAGTAAAGCTACGGTATCTCTAGTCTGTCGTTAGCGGCAAGTAAAAAGAGGATGCTGGGGATATAGGCGGCTAGAGTGGGAACTCGAACCGTGCACCCATCGGTCCCGGGAAGGTTGACTCATCTGTGTGGTCGCATACATTCGTAAGCCGAAGAAGACATGAAACGACGCTCGTCGCTTGAGAGGACAGGAGGACACCGATGCGGTCCGTTTGGAGATCTCGGAGTTTTCCAACAGCGTGGGGGATCGCCATCTAGGGGTTTTTGTAGTTATAATGCCTATATTACCCAGTACCTTTGAGAATTAAAAGGCATATCAAATATACAAAGTAATTTCAAACTCTATAACAATACTAGACGTTATTTAAGTAGTACCTACCTAAATAAGTATATTAGCTTAGCTAACTGATAGAAGCCAAGCCAAAGTCGCAAGCATTATGTTGGATTGACACCATATAAGTTAATAAACCAGTACAATATTATATCTATAACAGAATTTATATTACAGTGGCTGGTTCATGAAAGGTTCATGTTTATGACTAAGAAAACATAGTATTTAACAGTCGTTAACGATAAATAGCTCCTATATATCTTCATCAGCAAGACTACGCAATACAAAATGACTCTTACCGCGGTACGGTAAATCCTAAAAATATTATTTCGAAAACTTTCAAGTTTCTTAATTAAAATAAATTTTTGTTTTTTTATTTTTTGCCTTTCATTTATAAAATTTCCGACTCCGCCAATGCACCCTAGAGCAGTGTGGTGGAGAATGTTCTAGGTTTTATGCAATTACCGGACGTAACCCGTGTCATTTACTAATTCGAGCTCTATGGCCCTTCGCTGGCGGTAGATATTCCAATTTTAGCCAAGACAATAGGTATGTACGGCAATTATTTTATTAGCATAATATTCAATGTTTTAAAATAATTTTTAAACATAGCATTATAATGTATAATATTTAAATTAAAATTGTACATGTATATGTGTCCTAATAAACATCGTGCATAGACCTTAATTTCTTAACTGTTTTACATGGTTTTGCAAAATTTCTCATTTAAACAAAATAAACGAGTTGTCACGTCGTACATGCCTCGTAAAATAACGCCAGCGTTTTACAGCTTTCTAAGGAAAATATAGCATGTACGCGGTTGCGTCACTTCGTAGAAATTGTTGCAACTATAGCTTTTAAGTGTTTAAACAAAGTGTAAATAATAAGATCTTGTAACTAATCAACATTATTTATTGAAAAATGTTTACTTTTAGTTTTATTTTGTGAATGCTGCATATTCTGTCAATTCCTAGTAATAGAATAAACAATAACAATTAATTTTAATAAATGTGATGATTTTAATAAACTATAATTGCGTATTTTAAATTATAAACATTTTCATGATTTGTTTTACAAGGTAGCGTGGCCGAGCGGTCTAAGGCGCTGGTTTAAGGCACCAGTCTCTTCGGAGGCGTGGGTTCGAATCCCACCGCTGCCAAGACTCTATATGTAAACAGATCTGTCTGTTCTATCTTTTTATTCAAAAAATATTTTCTGCTACGACTAATAATAGTTTTAAAAGTAATCTGAGTTATTCATTTTATACGTAGGCTTATGTAGAATAAAAATTGACGGAAGGCTAGTGATTCTAATTAAATGAATAATAACTAAGAATGAATGTTATTATTTCGGTATAATCGGTATTTACACGAAGTAATAATTCTATTTGTCATAGAACTTTATCGATTTTACACTTTCTGAAGATAAATGCGACGCAACTCTCAGTGGAAATAGACTTAAAGTAAAATAAGTAACAACAGTTAGGACTAGTGGAACTAGTACAAGAAGGAATTAAGAAATTCTGAATAGCTTTGAGACGGTTTCGAACTTTGATTAGTGTAGAAAGTAACACATCTGATAATAATAATAGAAATATGAAAAATAGCGGCCATCGCTGGTTGGTCATAATTTTTAAAGAAACATAAATGTTATACTTAGAATTCTTAAGCGAAATCTAGATTTTAACGAGTATTGAATATATCAATATTGTCTAGTATTATATAAAAACCACATTCCGTGCATTTTAATGAGCTAACGCAGCATTTGTTTTATATATTTTAAAGGGCACATTGTTTAAAAATCTTTTTACATAACTTTGATAAGTTCAGAGTAAATTATTTTCTAAAAACACTTAAAATTCCAGGCTCCTGAGACAGATGTCGTACCTAATTAAGTTTGAAACCAAACGAGTCAAGCATCAATCATTATTTTATATTAGATTTATTTTTTCCAATTTGCCGAGAACACATTTGAATTGAATTTCATTCGGTGACGCCTTCATGAATACGCATAGGGATGTGATTATTTATATTTCTGCTTTTAAAATTATATTAAATTATAAGTTTTCTATTACACAATTTAGGAATACTTTTTGATTGAAATAAATTATGGTTAAATATGGAGACACTATATATAAGAACTGATCATTTAAATAAGATGTTAAGGTTTTTTTTTGTTTTTGTTTCTGTTTTTGTTTTGTTTATGTTAAAGGAAGCGAGGATAAAATAACTTGAAATTACCTATTAATGTAATTCACTTACATGCGTGACGAAACTATTCGACAACAATTAGAAATATGTATCGTACAATATGAGAGTTATTTCGTTCTGTCAACCCTGTTCACCGTGCGATACCACTTGTGGCGGCGAACAGGTGCGTCTGCCATTTATGCGAGGCACGCGGTGCGGGCGAGACGGCTCGGGAACGATCGATAAAATCGCGACATCGAACCTCTGAATAACCCCGTCTCGATAGTGGAACGCTAAACAATAATAAGATAAATACATTATTTAGACTCACCTTTAATATTGCGACATGAAATTCGCTTTGACTTTATTTTATTTAATAATATTGTAAGTGATAAATAGTGGTCGAATGTGAAAACAACCTGAACATTGAAAATGTACCATTCGTGTATTTGAATGTTCGCGCGCTTTTTCACCAGCGATACATTGGTAAGATATAATTATTTTTCTTTGGATATACATATAAAATAAGACATACTTACATTTATTATGTATTATCTATGTTTATACATTCTTATACTTATATCTATTATCTATATTTTATTATGATATTGGATAATATATTAGTATTCTTCCTGCTATAAATTGGGACTCGGCTACCTTAGAAACTCTTTACTAATGAAGGTGAACATGTTTACATAGAGGTATACAATTGTCTCATTATCATACGCAATAGCACAAAACAAGAAGAGAAATGCTGTGCAGTGCATTTTTAACTATGTTATGACAATTGAGATTTCTTTCCCATGCTTATTAGGAATATTAATGAAGCAATTGTTTTAAATCATGGCGTAAGAAAGCGATTGTGAACCTTTACAATGGCCGATAATAAATTACTTGGGGATATTGAAAACGAATACTATCTTTTTTATTTTTAAGTATAAAAGTTAATAGTAACTATGTTCTAGATTATAAGAGGTTATTTATGATAATGAATCATGATTATATCTACACCTAAGTAAACGACATAACCGGTAAGCAATGTGTCTTATGTCTTTAAAAGGTATTCCTGGACTAGGTATCAACTAATAATAATGGCCATAATGAAATATATAAAATGTGCATAGAATGATTTCTTATACTCTGTAATAATAATAATGCATAATATCTTCATTATTTGCTTACAAAAGAAGGCGCAAGTATCAATCAGTTTCATATTTTGTTACATTTTGCAAAATGTTCGTATGTATACGAGTATATGTCTAATTTTGTGTAAATTTAATTTTTATCCTGAAATTAATGTTTTCACGCTAAATTTTAAATTTAGAATCAAAGATAATAAAATTACTACATTATATTATATTATTTTGTAAAAATTAAAATATAACTTTTAATTATATGTATCTAATTAAATAATTATTAGGGAATAAATAAACAGAAAAATTAATATGCAAAAATATATAAAATAGCAATAAATATGTAAAATATCCTTTTTTTCCAAGTTTGGAAAAAAATTAAAATCGAACGTTATACTTACGAGACTTATAAATAGTATTGAGGCAGTCTTACAATTTGAGAATAAATCTTAATTAATTACTGCCTGTGATAGGAACGGTCCCATTCACTTTATAACCACATCGAAGAAGGTGCGCTTCCGATAATATTGTTCCGGTAGTTTCCCACACGACGCGGCAAAAAGAACGCCTCTCGATAATAACCACAGATAATTGACGCTCCACACAATATACGCAACACTAGTCGAGCACGTGGACTTGTTTGCGGGTAGCTAACAATTACATATATAGGTATCTGACGTTTATCAGTCAGTATAAAGTTTTTTCAGAGAGAAAGGCTTTTTTTCCTTTCATGCGGATAAGAAACCGCGTGCGGGTCCCGCCCGCATGAATAGGAATAGCGTGTATGAAACGATAAAATGCGTGTCGCACGCATGCTGGATAGATCTCTATACTAGCGCAAATTCACGTAACGGAAACAAGAGCCTTATACTTACTTTTAATAGGAATTTAATTGAAAAATTAACACGTCTATTCGATCGGAGACGCACTTAATCAAGGTCAGATCAAGTTTGTACGGAATGGCCGGCGGAAATCCTTAGGAGACTGGAATATTGGCAGACTCCAGGGGCAGGCAGAGCGATAAGATGTATTAGTATGCACTTATGACATTTCAGTAATATCTAATCAAATTATTAATCCACAACATGTTTTATTTCGATCAAAAAATATGTCATGCGAGGTTTTCGTTTTAAACCACTAAGAATCTAATTCGTTTATAATTACTCTCATTTGGGATAACTAGACTTTACTGTAGCTAAGTTTTCTGTTTCTGAGAGATAAAACGACAACTGATCGTTAAGGGAAGTTAAATCCAATTTGTTAATGACATACATAGGTATTACAATTTGTAAAGTACCTTTTCTAAATGTTATTAAAATAATCAAGGACCACTTACATACAGATAAAAAATATAGTGGTAAGTATAAATAAATACTTTCAAAGAACTTTACAAATGTACATACAGACACTAAGACGGTTGTTTTATATACGAGTACATATACTTTGGTGCAAGGAAAATAAAAAGATAATAGCCGATTGTGCCTGTGTTATGTACACGTCAGTTCTTTCAACCGGTATTAATGGGGTTGACTGGCTAAAAATAAACTTAAAAAATAACACTGGAAGTTGGAATGTTAAAAGTAATTCCTTAGATTATTATAATCGTAAGTTGATACTATGTACTAAAGACACTGAATGTTCACAAAGATATTGACGAAAACGTCAAAAAAAGAAATGAAACAAAAATGTTTGTGGGTATCCTTTGTCCACCAGTGGACATCGATGACCTGAAATAAGAGTGAGTCTTCGTCTGTCAAAATTAATTTTCATAAAACAATTGGCATTCTAAACACAACTAGATGTCCGCGTCATAATACGTAACTACAAAGGTGGAGTGCTCACATGTCCACAATGTGCGCAAACCTTATTAAAGATAATATGCTTCTCTTATATTAAGAGAGCGCTGAGTTTTTCTTCGCCGCTTTCTTCTTCCGGTCTACCATACAGTGAAGGATCAAACTATAAAAATTTTTGACGTTCATTAAGTATTTGTGTGTACCTCACAATGAATAAAACAATTCGAAGTAGAACCGTGGGCCTGAAATATTCGAAACTGAATTCGACTTAAATGTCACGTCATTACGCTATCGTTGCAAGCGCTTTCCAGTTGAAACGTAAACACTGTAAACTCTCTTAAACACTACTATCTTTTAAAATCTCAACACATCCGGTAGTTTGCAAAAGTATAGCTACAGTCACACCTCCATAGCAATTACAAGCACACCTTAACTGTTGTTATTATGCCTGTAATTATTATATGTACACGCAAAAATATAGTGAAAATGTCAATAAGGTTTGCCTACATATATTTTTATGGAACTCTCTTTGAAGTTTATATACATATAAGTATTTAATAAGTGATTTTGATTAACTTGCATGGATAAAACCTTACTGCATCGTACCTAAAAGTATTTTACTCTTAAATGTTAATTGGAAAAATTATTTACGCGTGAGATTTTTTTTTATTTCATTTGCAAGAGATTGCTACATACAAAATGTTGTGGCCTATATTGTGGCGACAGTTGCACTGATATAAAACAGAAAAAAACTGTTATGGCACAGTAAAGTATTGTCTGATGGTGTAGTAATGGTACAGAGTAGCGATACGCCTACCACTTCGGTAGGCGGCGCGAGAGTCAATGTGGTCGATATAACGGTTAATGTAAACTCCTCCTACAGAGACGAAAAAGAAAATGTTTTTTTCTTAATTCATCATCTTTTCCTGCTCTTTCTTTTTATTACAAATTTCGTTATAGCTATTCATAAATCATGTAAAGTTCTTCCATTCTGTTTGTTCAGAAAATCTGGACTGTGGAGGTACATAGACAGAGGTTTATGAAATGGAATGACCATAAACACATAACCGTCAAACACTTGATCTACATCTCGTACATCGCGTGTAAGTTTTCCGTTACTTTGTGCCTGACTCGTTCCGTTACCGAATTGGCCATAAGCAGTAGGTACCAAATATAACGGATGCGCACGCGCACGGTCCGTTTTAATTATTTTATGGTTTCAAATAGACGTGCTGTATATAACGGCCTGATTTATATTGATGGTTATCACGTAAGGGATTTTAATCTTTATTTTTACAGCAGACGTAAAATATTCATTTGAACTGTTAAACAACTGGTATTTGACCAACATGGTGCCCTATGTGAGCCCTATGGCCTTAACCCTTCGTATTCGGGGAGGATTGCTCTGTCGTATTATTATGGAACGATAAACAACGTTGATGATGGTTGATTGAAAGGTACTTACTTATATTTTGTACGCTGCGACCGTAAATCTCTGTTTGAACTGACGCATTGAAAAATAATACTGGCAGAATTATGGCGTAATTTTAAGTGTATTTCTAATAAATTTTACAATCTGCGTAATGAACTGATAAAATTGCATAGCATTTATGTACGTTTTATATCATTTTTTCCCACTGCGAGCTGAGAAGGATAACGATTATATGCTTATTTGATATAATTATCACCGATCATTTCAACGTAAAAATATCTCAACATCGATCTGTGGCCAATAATTTTCAGAGAAACGTTCTTCACATTAGTCTATGAATAGTTTAATGACATTATTACAACGAGAACTACACGAAAAATATTGCAGCCTTTACTCTTGTAGGAACTGCTCAGTCTGCGGTTGAAATTAATAAAGCTTAATCTATAATTAATTAATAGAGAATAACAAAAATGTAATTGTAACTAATATAACAGACAAGGTCTCAGTCAAATCTCAGTCAAAAAGACAGACTAGTTAGGTAATTTTAAGTTTTAATGTCATTTCGTAGATGTAACTTCTAAAGTTTAATACTTTAGTATTGTAAAAATGGGTTAATGGCAATATAAAAAAGATGTTTTTGTCACCGTATTGTCTAAGCAGTTATTCAGTTAATAATGATTTTAATCTTATTATTTAAGTAAATAATATGATATCAGAACAACGTAAAGATATCACAAATGCGCAAGGCACATGCATTAATTCATTTCACTGAAGACTAATCTTAATTATTCGCTTCAAATCTCTGCATTTCATAATGAATTATTAATTCAGTAACGGTAACCATTTCTATTGATTCGTGGAAGGTTAAGATGCGCATCGTATGAGCAATTGTTATGCATGAGTGGGTTGAAATGAATTTAATAGTTGATGAGTTTATAGTTAGTTGCCGCACTCATATTGTACTGCGTAACGCTTTTAAGAAATATGACCCGATATTAATTGTGTATTAGTTCATGCAAAGCTCTCGTAAAGTTCGCCAACACTAAGCCTCTCAGCTTTCTCTGAAGGGTGAACGCTAATCGGAATTGTTCTGATTCCTGTTGTATTATAATTAGTACAATTTATTATAATATTTGGGGCGTATTTATATAAATGTATGTATTTCCGATTACTAACCCCTTAATCCACTTCACAATGTGAGCTTGCGACTTAGTAGCAGAAACAGGTGAAGTTATAAAATTTACTTAAATAATAATCTATTTATATACACAAGCATTTCTGAACAAATAGCAATAAGTAACTAGTATAAATAGTAATTACTATTTACCAATACAACTTATTTATGGTATAACTAAGCCGAGTACTAGTAGTTTAGCTGGCATGTGATTTGAGATAGGCTATTTACATGATATATGGGCCTTTCTTATCTATTTCTATCAATCTCCACGTGTATTCAGTTCAACAGATAACTTACAATTGATTATATCCAATGCATACCTACCTACAGTATAATCTTGTAATGGATTATATGGGCATGTTAGTTACAATTCTACATTTATTAAATATCTGAGTGTTGTTATATAATACCTATACCTATATACATTTTTGATTCCCTTCAACATTACATTCGCTTTCGTGGTTTGAGCGATTCTAAATATCTGCGCTTCTTTAACTTTGAATAGTAATATAAGCACGTACGTATATTTTTAAAACAATGATGGCAATAAATGGTTCACATAGCTTAGTTCGCGTTCCTATTATTATGGATATATATGATTCGTAAAATCAATAAAACAATTCTAGAAAGCTGTGTGTAGGTACTTGTTTGTTATAACTAAGCAAGATCGTTATGATGTTATTATTTGTAACCGCAGCACTAAATAAACAACAATAAACATTTCAAACAATAAACAGTTAATGTATTTAACTGGCAATACTGTTGTGGCCTCACGTTCCAATGCTGGTAACACTGGGTAAAGTCGTAATTTCAAACCGAGAACACGTCTTGCATAATCTCTTGCATTGTTAAATCCAAGGTATTCGTAAAAATATCGAAATTTTTTACAAGTGAAAATATTTGACTAAGCTCCGAATACGTAATCTCTTATATTGTTAATAATATGTAATACTATACATGCTGTGTTAAGGTCCGTTTATGCTTCTATCTTGATTGGGTATTTAAGTGTGGCGTCCAAGACTAGTTCGTTAGTAATAAACATCAAAAATGCTGAACTGAGTTTGTCAGTCAGTTTTATGATTCTATCTCGATTGAAGAATTAAAAGTGGAGTGTATAAAGCATTTACGGGTAATTCCACGGTTTGGTAATAACAGCTGTAAGTCTAAATTCTTACGAATATTATAAAAAATAGTAAGCAAAGAAGACTTCTAGACGAATGCATTTTAAGTCATCAAAACATAAACCGCTCCTTTAAATTAATTTGCTCACGAATGTGGAAATAAATGCAACCAAAACGACCGAAGTGGCCGAACAATGCACACTCGCAGTCATGTGAAGGAAAGTCGGTCGTTCACCATACAATGACTTATCACGATTTCAGAATTTGACAAGTGCTCCAAACAGAAATGGAAAATTACTATGTATTTGCGTCTAACGTAAAACAGAAGGGAATTCTTAATTAGCTTCAGTTTCGTACGCTGTAATTCCAGTTTACTTTAGATTTTTGCTATAAAGAGCAAGAAAATATTTTTATCATAATATTGCAAGTATTCCGTAAAAATATGAATAGGTACCCTCATAAAATTCCGGAATATATCCATATGTTATGAGCATATTACAGTCTACTGTTTTTATCTAGCTATAAAAATCCAAAATCCAAACAATTTTTTTTGGTGGATTGTTTTGGAACAAACATGTCCATGACATCATCAGTGTTACTATCAGAGTAATAGATCACTTTGCAAACAGACAGACAGATTCCGAGCCAGGTTTACTGAACGTGAAGCATCGGAATCATTCGTAATCAACGCGGTCATGTTTTGAATGTTAATACCTAAACCAAAATGTAAGTTGCATCTCAATAAAGGTATTGAAACAAACAATTTTAAAACTTATATTCTCCGTAATAAAGTTCTTATGACCGAGTTTCGTAAAGCCCATTACAGAACGTGTGTATTACACATGAAATACACGTATCTAGACAGTTTTATTACTATATCAGAGCTAAACTTTTCCCAAGTGTCGGACAAGCCTAATACACGAAATATAACAGTTATTGTAGTCTAAAAGGAAAGTTTGAGGAAAAGTGGACAGTGGTTGTAATTTCATATTTCACAACGTTTTAACTAGTAGGTAACAAACTTATTTGGAACCTATTAATTTAATACATTTTAATACGAAAATCAGATATTTTTGTCCGACTTCAAAAAGGAGGAGGTACTCAATTCGTCTGTATTTTTATTGAATACTTTTAGTTTCGTCATACAAATATGTTTATTTTAAAATATTGCATAAAAGTCCATGACGCAAGCTACGGCTGATAGGCTTACGACCTAAGCCTGCGATCAATCTCTAATATGGCCGTAGGAATGGGATTATTAGTATGAATACAGTTTATATACATACACTTTGCCGATGACACCGTTATCATTTTTTCAGAATGCGAAGGTCATACTTTTGCTGACCAATTGCTGGTTTGCCAAATTTACACATCGACGAACATTATGGAGAATTTTAAGCGTGGGTATTCCCGTACGAAATTTTACCTAACTTAACCAAGGGTGCGAATTATTTCATTGCTTTAATTGTTTCGTATTACAGTGTATTTTTGTAAGATAGGTAATCTGTTAAACGCGCCACTATATCAGACCGTCACCCATACACGTACTACTGTGAAACAGAACACCTTAATTACTAATAAGCTTAAATTTCAAGCTCGTTAGAAACGCTCACCGCCGCGCCGGTCGTGATAAGCACAGTTGTGGTTTTAGTTGAAATTAAATAACAAAATTGTGAGAACCCAGTTGCGTATATACTTTGATAAATAAATTAACTTTCTTTACAGTCTTCAGATGTCTGATCTAAATAAGGCGATGCAAACCGTAACCGTAAAGATAAAACATTACATATGTCCATGTAAAAAACATATTTTGAATATAAATAAATATAAATAATGGTTGCAAGAAACTGAGGATAGATACGGTTACATATTTATACTCTCTCTACAAATACTCCTTCACACTGCTTCAGTGCGGAATAAGTTATCGGTAAAGCCTTTAAATGTTTTTAAACCTACTTCAAGACATTCGACGAGGTTTAACGATAACAATAAATAAGGAAGATAACCACTTAAGATGTTTCTTTATTTCTTACTCTCTTTGTATTTCGTTGTATGTACAATGAAAGGGTGAGAAGCGTAGATAATAAACGTGTTTTATGCGCGCGACTATTCTAGATTAAAAATTGTTGTAAGTTAGCTGATATATTCGTGAACAGATTGAGATTAGATGACGGCGTGGACTGTTCGTAATGGTAGCCGCCAAACGTGATCACTGGGCCCATGACAGAGCTTTGGAACGTCCATGTGGTATAAATCTTCATTTACGACGCGAACAGCATGCTTATTACACAAGATTAGGCGTCATACATCGCCCTTTGAACGACCGGCTCGACTGCGGTTTTTCGAATCTACTCAACTGTGGGAAACTGACTTCAAAGCTTACGTACATATTCCATAATGAGTTTCGCTTGAATAAAATCATGTTGTACTTTTTTCTTATGCATCTTTATTTTTATACCAAATTTATTTTTCTCGTGAATTAGGTGCACGAACAAAGTCATACCTACTCATATAATGTCTGTCTAAATACAGTTATTTAATGTATTAAGATATGAATGAAAACTTATATCAAATGACAAAAGACAACGTAACTTCAATAAACCTCGTATTAAACACTAGTAATTATATAAATATATGGTTATTTCTACCGTCTTGTAACCACTTCTCCAGTCGCAAGTCTGCTGGAAGAGATTTCTTTAGAGATAAGCAGTACCTTTGCAATGTATTTCTCCTAACTTACATTATTAATGTAAGTGTGCATAAATTTATTAAATAAATAAAGTAAAATAATTAATTTCATGCATTATGTTTACATAATACTTTACTCTGGAATTAGGTTGTTAGGTTTGGCACGTCTTTAAATATTTTTCGATTTGATGTACTCGTATTTTCATAGAAATATTTATGGCTATTCAGGAATGTATAAAAAATATTTAATGCGAATTTCTTACTCACAAGGTATGTTCTATATTTCAATACACGATAAAGAATAAAAAGCTTTTGATATCCCTAAACATTTAACAGTACTGTGCATACCGTTCCGCTTTACATGCTAGTGTTTTTAAATATTAATATTAATCAACCTTGTAGCTTATTTCCGTTTTTAAAAACCAGGAAGAAACCGCGGCAAGATTCTCTGGGCAGTTATTAAGCACGCTCGAGCGCTTCCCATCCTACCATATCGCACTGCTTGTTACTCCTCATAACTTGACGTGGCAGCGATGCACAATTTTCACCTCTAGGCACTAACCAATAAAGCTTATTAACTATCATAAAGAGTACACTTGGCACCTTTGTTCTGACCAAACAATAATTGCCCTCTAAGTGAATGAACTATACGTAAAGCGCGAGCTATTTGTGCAGACAATCATACAAATGATATAATTCTCGACAGCCAAGCTGATTTTTTTTAAATTTTTATTTTTTATACGTGTACAGCTGTTAATTACTACGCATGAGAAGTTCGCTTTACTTGTATGATGTGCGGAGAATTATGTAATCAATCAATAATGAGATTCCATACTAGGTCCATTAATTATGTAGGTATTATTCCTATGGCACTGTAATGTACTAACTACAAAAATCTCTCTCTCTGAACCCTAATAAAATAAAAACGCATAAATAGCTCAGATGAAAAAAAAAAAAAATGTAATAATATTTGTTTTATTTATTGTATAATAGGCTTGCGTTTTACTGCGAACTCACTTCATATCCGGCCATATTTTAATCATCTCCACTAATACGTACCTATTATAGATGCGAAATTGTGATTGCGTGTTTGTCTTCCTTTCACGTCAGATCGAAGCAAGGGATCTATGACATTTTTACTACGGTGATACTTAAAAGTCTGAATATAGGCTGAACATAAGCTACTTCTTTCGCGGAAAAATACCTTATTTCCACGGGACAATGCGTTTAAATCAAATAAGCGCTATGGAGGGGGCTATGGGCGTAATAACGGTATGACCACGCGGCCGAATATATGTATATCCGTATTACATGTTATAAATATTATTCTAGAGCAATAGCTTTCTTTCTTTAAGACAATGTTTGATTTATTACATGCTCTGTTGATTCAACTACACTTATAAATTTAAGAGGTTGATTGTGTTCATTCTAAAGTTAAAAATAAACAATTTTTAAACAATCACGTTACCGTCGCTCATGAGGGACAGTCTAAAAACGTAAAACGTTAAATTAAACTTTGGAACTTTCCATTCAAAACTTTCGCTTGTTGGATAGTAAGGAAGTTAACAAGTGGTCTAAGCTTAAATTTAGCCAGGCTAAAAATTGTTATTGATGAAGTTGACCTAAAAATTTACATCGTTCAGCTCCGGCCGCATTTAGGGAGGCTTAGAAACTGCAGGAAGCATAAACAGAGCATTGTAACCAGGATAATAGAGCAGCTGGAGTAATCTTCAGCCCTTTCGAAATGACGCAGGCAAATATACTCTATGTAGAGTAAGTGGGTACGTCTTTCAAGTGTGCAATAAGAAGCATTATTATCACGAATGTTACACAGAATTAATACTCACAGATAACGTAATTTAGTTAAGCTCTTTCTGTACCGTTATATGATTGCCAATTGGATTGTATGTAATGGGCGGAGCGAAAACTCACGCCTACCGTATTGAGATAACGTACGTAAGACAGATTAAACCAATGGAAAGAAGATACACAAATTGGTCTAGTACACCACTTAACTAATAACTCCCATGTGATTGAATATGGTTTTCAGTGCTGACACTGGAAATGAATGATTGAATGACAACTTCTTTTTCAACGTTCGAATTTCAAAAGTTTTGAACACAGGGCCATATTTCATTATGACTCTGTTTTTCACACGTTTGTAAGCATTTTCGAAATCATCGTAATATCTCACAGTTAGGCACAGTTTTCGACCTGTAATTGGGACAGTTTCATGTTCGTATTTATGACAAGTGAGAAGTATATATAAATCGGATAAATATATGCTTTTATACCAGGGGGAAAAAGGCCATCAGCCAAAAGCCAATATTCTGGTAACCTTCAACCAACCACTGTACTCGAGCTAAACGAACTATCTATGATTCACTTTATGGTTTTATTTTAATGCAACATTGAGTTATATCAACACAATTATAACTCACTACATTCCGTACCAGAATGCAAATTGCTTATTTACGTGTGCATTATAGCTATAAAATTTAATATTCTCTCTAGGCAAGCGCGCTACATTTTAGGCACCAATTCATCATCAGGCGAGCTTATAACCAAATACAAGATCTATTTCAAAATAACAAAATATATCCAAAGAAAATCTGCTTCTGAGACTATAATTGCCGCAACTGCTGATGTCCGCCATGAACTTTCATTTATGTGAGAATACACTGGAACTAAGTTGGAACCCCTTCCAACCTATTCCCTAGGATACTATTCAAATCGGGTCACAAATGTTCGACCAAACTGGCCACTATAAGTATGTTATCGCCTGGTTAAATTGAAACGGGACGAAGTCGTGAGAAAAAAATCGGTAGCCACTTATATTAATTTGCACTTGTTACGTGTATACAATTTACACAAGATGGGATAGCTTTCTTTTAACGTTTTCGTTGCGTAGACTTTTCTCCTAATTGAAAAATCTATGTAATTTTCTATGAAATAGCTGCTAATGTCCCACTTTCTCTGAAATGAAAACTTTACTCGTCCATAAATTGTTACATTGTCACGTTAGTTAAAAGTTGACCAAGCCACTATGTCACCAGATAATAACTGTTTTCTTTCCTTGGCTAATAAAATTTTTTGTACTCAAATTTCTATTGTTGCACATACCTACATGATTTGTTTTAATACCAAGTAAACACACAAATAAGATTATTACAATTTAAACAAATATAAAAGCAAAAGACAAAGATATATTATGTCTTACTGTTCAATGATTTAAAAAAATCCGAATTCCTAGGCCGGGTTGGCGCTGATTACTTACAGGAGGTCTATGTCTAGCACTGGATCTCTAAAGCGGGATGGATGGATGAATTTAAAAAATACTAAACATTAACATATTTATGTTCTTAAATATTTATTTGATGTTTAGATAAACATTCGCGGAAGTAATATATTTGCTTGTTTTCTTACAGGTTCCAATGCCAGATCAGAAGGCCATGATGGAGTTCTAGGTAAATAGAGTATTCTAAAAATGTCAGAAATGGGCGTTTAATATTTCATTATCTTTTTGTCACTGTACGTATCGTTAAATAACGATATAATGATATCTGATATAATCGTTTCATGGCTGTATTTTAGATTAAATGTGCATATAGCACAATATATATTTTCTATTTGACATCGTATCGACAGCATTGACTATACATTCCTATAGCTATAATAGTAAGACAACATAGTATTTATATAACTACTGGTCCTGCAACCGGTCGTGTTAAATATTACGCTCTGATGAGTTGTAATGACCCAAGTTTATACCTTTCAAGATTGTAAGAGACACTTCTATTGTATTTATTTATATCTTAAGTTATGCTAAGACAACTAAAGGGAAACTTACTTTTTTAATCGTCGTAAATTTACATAAACATTAAGATAACAAAGTCATTTTCTGTTATATTTAATATCATATTCGTTCCTATAAAAAGCCTTTAGGTAAATTAATGTCTACTTTGCATATTTAACCGCTAGTGAGGTTAGAAACTAGCTCGAACAAAAACACCTCTTATATGTATAGTTTTTGTTATTGCTATAGATACAATTCTGAGGACTTTAATAAGGTGAGTTCCAAAAGAAAGCTAGTAATCAGATTAGTGTATACATGGAGGACATTTTTGAATGTTTTCACCTTTACTCTTAGCACATTACGAGGGTTCCCATATTTGACTCGCTCTAGCCTGCATGTCTTAATCGGTGCTAGAAACGCACGCTGCTACTCAGGCACGTTTATATTTAGTCAGTCAGTGTTGACCATATATTTGCTTGGTTATCATGTCCGGTCTAATACAGCGCCGAGACCGGCTTTTGTATTTTAGTTAAACCTAACTTTAATATGTCATAATAATCATAAAATTTTAAACCTTGTCTGTATTAACTACGTTTACTAAACTTATCCAAATTTTATATAGGTTTTAGAACATAAGTAATATCAGTTTCAACATGTTATTGTGCTTCGTGACTATTTTTAGACCACTAATACTAGTCTCTTGCTAAATATAATCCACTTAAGAATATAATAAGCGTCTTATAGAAATTACGTATAAAATTAGTCAAGTAAATTCAGATTATCGTGTATCTTCTAGTCTTTTATCTTTCATTGATATAACTTCACAGATAAGCCGTCTCAATATCGCCTAAGGACAATCGTCTTTGTATTTAGTATACAGAATTATACTTGGAATCTCCTTTGATTCTGCATTTTAATCGTCTTGTGGTTAATAATCTTGACACAAGAAAAGAATATTATTAAGAAGCTTTCCGTTTGAAAACTAAGTTTTGACTACTCTATATCTCGATTCGCAAATGAAAAAATAGTTGGATAAGCTACATCTGCGAGGATAGTATAATAGTATACTCGTATTTCGAGCTGAAATCTCAGTAACCTCGCTGAAAGCAGCCTAGCAAGCGCTTGAACAGAAAGACAAAATCTATGCATTGTTGCTGTTGAAATAAACGCAGTGATTGCGATCCCATTAAAAAAACAGTTTTTAATTAAAACCTAAGGACCACGTATGCGATTGCACCATAATGACCAATTGCATACGGTGTCCTCTCGTTCATAACAAGGAAAACATGAATATTGCAACATCACTGCAATAACGATATGTAACGTAACCTATCAACGTTAGAATGTATGTATTATGGTTGAATGTATTGCTGTCATACATTCCTCGAGTTTTTCTATACGTTTAATAACGTAAGGTATTGCTTCAATTCATGAATGATCACTTTTACATTTCTTACTTTACGGACCTAAGATACATTCGGTTACTAAGGGAATAGGCATAATGAATTTGTTGTATAAAAAGAGCGCAAAATGTTCTACAAATAACTTTAAAAAAGATGACATTTACGAATTTATATCATAATTTTGTCTGGTGTAACTAAACAGTACCTAAACGTAGCATTTTTTGTAATCGTGTTACTTAATATCTACGAGAATGTAAATACTTGTAGAATATTCCAATTACATAGCTATGCCTATCATATTTCTGTTTACATCATAGAACCAATAAACGATGCGCGTTGTGTAAACCCCATAATTGCTGACGAAGGTGCTGTTGAAGTAATAGGTGTCAATGATCTAGTTTGGATTATTACAAATTTTCTGTAGCCGTGTGGCGCTAGGCACTTTATATTGCTGGGAGTATTGAGAATAAGTACTTACACATTTTCTTTAATAGGTTAATATTTGAGCACAATCACTACGTTGCAAAAGTTCTAGGTTATAATTTTAGAGAAATAGATGCAGGGGTATTCCATTCCACTCCTTGGCAGTACTAATCAGGAACGAGGAAGCAAATCGCTTCTTTCTGGATAATGGGATGTCTACCTGAAACGGATGGTAGCCTGCTGTACGGTATTAGCAATGGAAGTAGTAAATGTGTAGGTGTAGATTTTCTGTTTTTTTTTTTAGGATTGCCAATTGTTAGGTATAATTTACACTATATTCTCGGTTCTTTTGTAGCTTACTAATTAATAGTTAATGTAATTCACGTGGTTTTAATTGCTTGCTGTAGTCAATAATGATCTATATTCGATGGCAAGTAATAAAGAACTACCACTCAAATTACTCGCAGAATTACTTTTGCTCCCGACTACAAGAACATGTACGAAATACTTATCAATCAATGTGATTCATTCCTTGATCATGACTAACAATTGGTTAGGAAGTCTATCGATATGCCCACTTTAAGTACATCTGATTACAAGTAAATAAGTCTTCAATTAAGTTTTATTGCGAACGATGCGTCAACAATCGCTTAACTGAGGTGCGTTAGTTCGTAGCGCATTCTCTAGATGTTACGAATGTACGCGGCGCTGGTGTGTCCATGTCCAACCGCAAATGGTGGCATCAGGCACGCGTGGCTCGCGATCGATGTCGTACGCGGCGTGGGCACGATCGCACGAACGCCCACAATAAGCGCCTAGGGCTGGCTCCGATGCATTTCGAATAATGCTCATAAATTTATAATTTACTGTTCTGTTCTTACATTTTGTTGTTGTTGTATTTTATTGTATAATGTTGAGTGGCAAAAGAAGTTTCTCTGGACTTGTCAACAATTCTGTGTACTCTTATAGGAAATAGGCGTGTTGCTTATGTATCTAGACAATAATTACGGATTAGCGGAAATAATATGATATATGAGCTTATATCAGAATTATTAACAGTTTTTGTATCTCCTCATAAAAATCGTGTACTTACCCAGTTTTAGGTAGTAAAAGTGTCTGACGTAAGGAATGGCGTAACCATTTCGACGTAAGAATTTAAAATTAAATTTATACGCGTCAAAGTAAATAATATGTGCGACACAGTAACAACCCTAAGGGACGCGTGGCGTGTGCCGCCGACCGCGGATAGTGATGTTTTTCTTCTGTTCATCTGTTGGATGGACAATAATTGACGACGATGGCTCCGTCGTACTTCTGGAGGAAATGCAAACTGGCCGCATAGTTACGGGCGACGGCATGCATTATTACGTAAGTGTCTAGCGCATATCTGCACTGTTATACATCATAATCATACATGACATAATATTGATAACATGCATACTTAGATGGTTAGCATTGTTAGGAAGCTTTTTCTATATACCTACATATAACATGTATCAATAGTGATTTTATAAAACCAACTAAATATTTTTTCGTCAAAGAATTTCTTAGGACAGAAGAAGAGGTCCTTTGTGAGCAAATAAAGTTACTTAATTTAATTACTTGATTGTATGAAATTATAAAAGTAACAAAGCAGTTAATATTTTTATTTCATTAACCTTTAACTGTATAATATATCGCTTTCAAACAACATTTTCAAATGAATTCTATTATGACTCTTGCTGCAAGTCCATTATACTTCTACAGAGTATCTTCATTTCTTATAAAATAGGTTTACAAATTATTATATAAAGCGTTCAATCATAAGCGAGGTTCTTATAATATGTATTATTAACTGCGTGATGATTTGCAAAGAGACCATTTGTATTTGGTTCCTTATGCTTATGAGGGTCAGAAATATATGGAGGTCAAAGATCGCTTCATAAGGCGCCGACACACAGCGACACACTTTCGTACCATTATAATTGTTCTTGAATAATGAAATCAAGGTAATGGATCTTTGATTACTATTTGATAGACACTTATGATAAATCAAACCCTGGTTATTCGAATCGTGGGCTGTTATTTTGCCATTTATCCATAAACTCGCTTTTTGCCGTTCTGATTAAGATTCCCATTGAAGCGGATTCTTCACGTGACGTGTTTATTGATTAATGATGGTTTCTTGTGTGCTATCGGAAATTATTCTTTGATAAGATGTCATTATTACCGGCAATAAGACGAGATTCCCGTATAATCTAATATTGCCGTAATAGTGATCTAATCTTATTATAAGGGTGCTTGCTTTTTGTCCTCCGTAATGACCATACTTGTTGCAGGAGATTACTTCACCTGGCTATTTCTATTACACACCTATTATTATTGCTGCAACGAAGCTTGCAGTGTATTTGCATTTGAAGGTTCTTCTAGGCGAACCTATTAACACACAATGCGATTCTACATGGTTTTTACTATTCTGAATTCAAGTTAATTATCATCATAAGATGACAAATTTATAAGCTCTGATGAGATTTCACTCATAATAGGTTGCAGATAGACAGCTATGACTGCAATGACTATTGTGTCCCCATCGCATACCTACGTTATAAAAGTATGTAAAAATAATAATGAAAAAATCGTATTGCTAAAAAACTTAAGATTAAACTAAAGCTGGTAGATATAACCGACAGTCTTTTTAAGTTTGTGTAAAATAGAAAATAAATAAAAATTACAGGACGACTTACAAGGAAACTCCTACATTTATTCTAAAAGAAAATCAAATTACCTACGCTACACTTGAAGGATCCATTGACAATCAGTGATTTGAAAATTGTGAGAAAAACCAAATCGTGACATCGAGCTGGACCGGTCATATTCAATACTTACGTTAATCTTAGGAACACGTGGAAATGACAGCAAATTGTAATAGATGTATCAATTTTATACGTACCATCGCGGTCGGCACTACGATCAAATGTAATCTACCATGTGGCGTGCATCATTGGCAATTTGTGGCAATTCCGAGTGTCGCATCGTCGATGTGAGCTGGTAAACGCACGCAATGGAATTTACAAGCTTTTTTTGCTATAGCAGTAAGCAACAAGTATCCAGAAGACCCCTCAACGTGTTACGTAACATAGCTCACAGACATTTTCAATCTCAGATAGGACTAACAGATGCGATGGAAACATTTTTTTTTTGAGTATTACTTTTTCTGCTGGTTAGCAGTAAGTTAGGAATATAACCTTCACTCCAAAACAACGGTACTACAATTACTGATATTTAAAAGTGGAATTCGATGCAGGGACGACACCGCCGAAATTTTTCAATGGCATTTCTTTAATATAAGCATTTATCTTCTTATCTTCTTACATAGTATAAAACAAAGTCGCTTTCTCTGTCTGTTATGTCCACTTGTTCCC